>PVHY01012573.1:0-44063 GCA_004024945.1 Uropsilus gracilis | reverse complement strand
ATACCCAACTGAATGGGAAAAAATTTCTGCACCCCATACAACTGATAAGGGTCTGAATCAAAGATCTATAAAGGACTCACACAACAATAAAAACAAACAAAAAGCTCAAAGAATAGGCAGAGGAGCTTAAAAGATACTTCTCCAATGAGGAAATAAAAATGGCCAACAGGCATATGAAAAAATACTCAATATCACTTATAATCAGGGAAATACAAATCAAAACCACACTGAGATACCACCTCACATCAGTAAGAATGGCCTATATTACTTTTACACTGCTGAAAGGAATGCAAACTGGTATAGTCACTACAAAAAACTGTGTGGAAGCCCCTCAAACTACTTAAAAATGAAGCTACCATTTGATCCAGCAACCCCTTTTTTGGGAATCTACCCAAATAATCAAATTAAAAAAACAAAAAAACCCACTAACCCAAAAATTCAAAAGGAAACTTGCACTTATGTTTATTGTAGCACTGTTTATAAAAGCCAGGACATGGAAACAACCCAAATGCCAAAAAACTGATGAATGGCTCAAAAAGTTGTATATTTACACATGGAGTATTATTCAGCAATCAAAAAAGAAAATCTCTTGTCATCTGTGGCAACATGGATGGAGCTAGAAGGAATTATGGTAGCAGAAATAAGCCAAAATGAAAAGAATGAGCATAAGTAGTATGACAGTTCATGGGTGTCATAGTGGTGGGAGAAATTTGAGGAGTACAATGTAAGAAATATATATATATATATATATATAAGTTATTTAATTTTAAAATATCAAAAGGTTTACTAACTTCAACCAGATAAAAGAACATTGTAAAACTGTAGAACACCAAATACAAAGAGACCATTTAAAAGTCAGTCAGTCAATAGAAAATTCAGATTAAACCAATAAGTTTCATAAGAGTAATTAAAGGAAGTCAGAAAACTGAGGAATAACAGTTACAAAGTATGGAAAAACTGTTAATCCAGATAAATTTCCTTTCAAAATTGAGATTTAATATTCATAAACCATTGGAAATGATCCAGCCCACTGGAAATAATCATTAGTGAACTTATTAAAAAAAACTATGGCTTATCTGTAATACAATGGGTTATTATTCAGCAATATAAAACTATGGAGACATGTAACAAGGATAAAGATCATATGCAACATACTAAGTGATATAAAACTCAAAATAAACCTGACACAGTATCAATGAGCATTCTGACGGCTGTGACACAAGATTCACTATGAAGAGTTATATCCTACCAGCCCCCCACTCTCTATTAAAGAACAAATTTTAGTTTATCCAAATAACATTTAAATGTTATCAAGGTGAAACTATTTACTTACCAAAAATCATTAGTCTCTACTGCTATTATTATTGTCAAGAGTGTATCTCAGCATTTATCAGTATAGTTTTATATTTGCTTACCAGAAAAAGAGACCAAAAAGCTGGGTGCCCAAACTCAGAATGTCTTGGGTACTTTTGAACTTGCTCAGAAAAGAGTCACTTACACAAGGCACTTACCTGTCATCTGGTCTTTTTGTTCCCCGCTCATAGGCAGAAGAGGGTGGTGAGAGGGAGCCCCTTCGCTTTCTTTTCTCTTTATTTTGAGTTTGCTTGTCTGGGTCTCTCTCTCTCGACCTGTTGGGAGTCTTTGGAGCAGTTGTTTGATCTCTAAAGCCAACAGCATCCCTTCCTCGTTCAGTTACTGAAAGAAAAGTTTTTTCAAATTTTACTTAGGAGACTTCTCCACTCTGATAGTATATCAATCATTCAATAAAGATTCTATCCAGCAAATGAATCTATGAACTCCTCTCAGGTACATGGTCCTGAATATGAGTAAGATACAAGCCTTGTTATGTGATTGTGAGCTCTACTTTCTAAAAATCTCTTCCATGAAAGACCCTTTTTACTTTTCCCCACCAGAACCTAAGTCATGCCTCCAAGATTGCTAACAAGTTTTGCGGAACACACACATGCATGCAAGATGTTCCCATCACCTTTGGCAAAGCAGTCTGCCTGTCAGTTCAAAATGTAAAGTCTTCTATGGTCCCTGCAATCCTGCATATTTACTATTTGTGGAAGAGCAGCCTAGCATGATAAGCATGAAAACTTTAATAGGGAAGGTTTCTTTAAAAAAAATAAAAAACACAAAACCGGGCACAGTGGCTCGTGCTTGGTAAGCTTCAGCCTATGAAGCAGCTGGGGCTAGGGATAATGGTTCGAGTCCCACCCAGGCAACACAGTGAGACCTAGTCCTAAAAAATAGCTGGGCGTGGTGGCATGTGCCTATATCCCCAGCTACCTGGGAAGCTGAGGCTGGGGGTTGCTTGAGTCCATGGTATCCCAGGCAGCGTGAGCCTGTGGTTCCATGGGCAAAAATAGCAAGACCTAGTCTCAAAAGAAAAATATTTCAAACATAGGCAATAAGAAGTCACTCAGGAAACGACAAAAATCAGAGAACTACATCTTTTTTTAAAAAGCCACCTTCTTACTGAGATGGTATTACTAATCATATTTTTTAGCTAGGATGGTAATCACTCAATTCTACTGCCATAGCTTCCCAAAATTGTCCTAAGTACAAATTTCCAATGCCTTCTAGTTTTTTGCTTCTTTAAGAAATCTAAATTCCACCACTAAATATCTTAGTATAAATTGTCATTAATAAAAATGCTATTGTTTGTCAAGTTAGTACTGCTACCTGATTAACCAGATTGTTCTCTTCTTGAGGAAAGAATATAAAATCTTTAAAATACAAGTATTTTCTAGTCAAAGCAGAGTCTTAATAAACTGCTTTTTCATTTCCTCATCTCAGAAAAAAATGCAATCTTTGAAAACAAGAAAAACTTGTTTTCTCCCCAGCAATAGGGTTATGAGGCTTACAAATGCCATTATTCCAATTCTCTTTTTCAGTTGGCCAAAAAGTCCATTTATTTGCAGAATGTTTACTAATACATAGCCATTTGTCAGTGAGAAGCTAAAAGAACTCATCTATACTACATGGTAGAAAAAATGCTGTATCAGGAAACAAACTGTTCCCGCTTACAAGGTGTTAGTACAACAACCTTCTGTGAAGTACTTTTATGTGCTTTCACCTGGATTTGCTCATGACTACTCTCTTTCCTCCTTTAAAACCAGGTTCTTTGTGCTAGTGCTAATTTCCTTAAAATGCAGCTAGATCTTTCCTTACTCAGAATGATTTTCTCCTATTATAAAATTAGGGTAAAGCAAGACTCTATATTTCCCAAATTATCTCAAAATCCTTTTTAATTTTAAGAGGTAAGAGTTTTTTAACTGCTTGACATTTAGAAATCAGGCTTAAGTTATAAACATTATGTTAACCTAAAAGTTTGAGACTGAGTTGGGGGAGAGAGTTCGTATTTAAGAGGGTTGAAACTGGCACACAGAAGACTGCTTTCTGAAAAAATAATAGTCATCCATTATAGAGCACCTCTTGGATTAATTACACCAAACTAGGTATCTGTAAAATACTAGGGAGGAAATTCTTAGATGTATTTAAAATTTGCCTATCCTGCTAATGATTTCAACTCAGTGCGTCTGAAAAAGTCAGCCTTTGATGAGTGACTCTTAAGTGGTGCCATGGTTTTACAATTCTGCCTTCTTTTTTGTGCAAAGATTTTTTTTTTTTTTGAGCCAAAAGCAGGATGTATAGCTACAAAGACATCAAACCTGTAGAATTAAATATATCCAAAAAGTTAAAACAACAATGCAAAGGATACCCCACAGGTTTTTTAACATATAGAATTTAAGATTATGAAAAACTATTCATGCTATAAGTAATTAAAAAAACCAAAAACATAATCACACTGGCTCCCTCACGCTATTTATAGTGTGTCAGCGCTGAAGGAGCTCAAGAGACCAACAATAGCTACTATCAGTTCTTTAATCCCTAATGCAACATGTTAGAAACATAAAGAGCTCAGAAACCAAACTACCACAGCCACTCTATTTTTAATTATTGTTTTTAGTAATGAATCTTAGAATCCTCCAGGAAAATTTTGAACTTTCTTCGGAAAACTGAAAGTACTCAAGGAATTTTACATATAAACATGTACAGGTAAAAATTTTTACAAGACTTCTAAGAATACAGATTTAACAAAGTCTGCTTTAGAGGAACAAATGAATTAAAGATAAGCTACTACAAGCCATACCTTTCAGGAAAGCAATCCCAGTAGTGTAAGGGGGAAGACCTTTGGCAAAAATCACCAAGAAAGAAGAAAAATGCAACTTTTTAAACTTACACCAAATACTTCATTTACCTAATTACATGCCTGATTTAAAAAGCCACAAAGCTAAAATTCTCAGTTACCACACCTATTTCCAAAACAATATTTGTAAATTATATACACAGAATATCTTTGAATACCTACTTGTGTTTTCCTTTTCAGTTTGACTTTTCTTTGGAATTCGATATACCTCCTGCAAAAAATAAAACAAAATAAACATTTTTAGTGTGGAAGAGTTGTTTTGAAGATGATTAATTTCACAGGGCAACAAAGAAACAGAAAAGAGCATACTGGTATTTACTCTCCAAAATCTGACTGATATTTTGCTTTAAATATAGATAGATTCTGGTCCCTTAAAACTAAATATATGATACATATAAACCATATGACATATATACTTAATTCTTCTACCACGCTTATATGATCTCATTAGTCAGATAATAGAAAATGAAGAAAGAGGCATTATATTTCTGGGAGGTGTACAATTATAATCTTAATTTCCACATGTAAACTGCAGTCACTAGAGTTCCTTTACTGAGAGCATTCTTAAGAACAATTTGAACATCTCACATACCCCACATCTACGTAAGTGAAGGTTAGTAATAATTCAGCTATGTAAAAAACACTTCAGAAAAAATCATGCATAAAGAATTTCCCTGCTATTCATATTTTTCTAAAAATGCAAAGCCAACTTGGCTAATGACTAAATGCAATACCTATTTTCATATGGATGCCATGTTAATAAGGGAGATAAACGTCAGATCACTGCTGTTCTTGAATAGCAATGTTAATAGGTGACAAAACTCTTCATAAGAAATGTGAACTGTTCCTCTATGCCTTAAGTCCCTTTTGCCTGCTGTATGAATCTGAGGCCTACCACCTGTTCATTTCTGACAATCCCCCACTGTTCTCCAGCTCTTGGACATAATACTTCCTTTATCTAGCCACCTTGTTAGGGGACAAATGGCAAATCTACACATCCTAATTGGACATCACATGATACACTCCCTTCAGAGAAATATTGCAGTATTAACCATACCAGCCAGTGATCTCATATTTTAGGACCTACACCCCAAGAAAATAAAAAAACTGTTGGCTTTAGCAATAGTTATTTTAAAAATGAAAGAGAAACTACATGAAACACAACTGTGGAAGGGTCAAGATGTAATATTCAGTTGCCACTAAAAATGACAAATATGGATTACAGATTCAATACTTCAATACTACATGCATATTAATCAATCATCTAATAAAGAGAACGTTACAATGGAATGTTAATTTATCCTGTCAGATATCATGCTAAGCATTTCACATGCATTACTTAGTTGAGTTTCAAATCTATAGTCAAGCAGTATTACCACTATTCTAAAAATGGGAAAATTTTTAAAGCTGAGCAACTTTCCCAAGGTTATGATATTAGCTAGTTTGACTCCAGACACTTTCATCTGTATTAGTGACACATGATATGGCCATTGGTTAGCATTACTTTAGGAAAGGAGTACCATTGTTTGGGGATTTATGAATACAGGTAGGTAGCATCCACCATCCCTCCTAGCATCTCTATACAGGAATTCCACTAGAGTTGTGGTCTCCAACTCTGGCTGCACAATTAGGTATTTTCAGGACAGCTGTATAGAAATATCACCCTAGACAAATTGAATCTAATACCCCAGGCATGTGTCCAAGGCATTTGTATTTTTCAAAAGTTCCCTAGGTCACTCTTAGGCCCAGAGAAGGTTCTCTTAACAACCCTTACTCATTCTTCTTAAGGGAGTATTTGAGAAAAATAACTACACATGTCTGATCTCACCCAGTTTAGAGTCATTTGGGATCTCCCTAGGATTCTTTTGCTTACAGAGAGGATATATTCTGAGAGATGCCTGGAGTTTGTCTAATTTTCAGTGTATATAGCTCTGGGTAATAATGAATCAGCATTAAAGACAGGAAAAACAAAGCATGCACTCATAGCTCTTCATTTCTCTGTCCACCTCTCAGAAGGTTATCAAAATTTGAAAAAAGAATGCCACTTATCAATTAGCATCTATCCCTACTAGAGTAGCCGGGCACAGTGGCTTGTGCCTGTAAGCTTCAGTCTATGAAGCAGCTGGGGCTAGGGATCGTGGTTCGAGTCCCACTCGGGGCAACACAGCGAGACCTAGTCCCAAAAAATAGCTGGGCGTGGTGGTGCGTGCCTGTAATCCCAGCTACCTGGGAAGCTGAGGCTCGGGATTGCTTGAGTCCATGGTACCCAGGGCAACGTGAGCCTGCGGTTCCATGGGCAAAAATGGCAAGACCTAGTCTCAAAAAAAAAAAAAAAAAAAATCCATACTAGAGTAAAAATAGGTAATCAAATTTTTAAAAAACTTGAAAATGACTATTGTAGTAAGTACTCTGTAAATCTAGGTTTGAAAAATTATACAATTATAAGCAATTTAGTTTCTTTTGCATAAGGTCTTGGCATTAAAAGTATTTATTACAAATAATCAGATAATTTACTACATAGACCAAGTTCAGGACCCATTCTGTGATGACAGTTAATGAACCAGAGAAAATGCTACATAAAAAAGTATTAATTCCACTCTAAAATTTAGAGAAACTATTAGGTAGGAATGGTATTCTGATAGTCACCAAATAGATTACTACTGCTAAGTAACATTCAACAACTATGGATTACTAATATGTCCTTAATACTACGTTCTATCAACATAGACCCAAAGCAAAGCAATCAAGAATTACTAATTTGATATTCCTCTTCAGATAGCCATAGTTGGGACAGAAAATTTAAGCTGGAAATCTAGAATAGTGAGGACCTGAAAGTATAATTGAATTTTTTAAGCCCCATAATAAAAGATCTGAGAAGGAAGTCACCATATGAGCATTTAACATTTTTAGACCATTCTAGTAAACAAGTAGCAAGTGTGAGTATACATGCTATGGAAGTCTGTTTGGGATAATGTCACAGAATCTATTTAGAAAATTTTATCTGAGTATATTCACTCACATTTCATATAAAATCACTCTTTAAAGACAAATCAGGAGCTCTGTATATTATCAGAAAAACACTAAACTGTGAATTGGGAGAACTGGGTTCTGAAACTAGCCCTCATAGGGGCCAAAAAAGAATTTGGTTCCCCACTAAACCTAATGTACCCATAACCCTATTTTATTTCTTTGATGTCTGGAGAATGCTCTCAGTTTTTAACAAACACTCATATGCATTCAAGCTGTACCTTTAAAATCAAGAATAGAGCCAGGTACAGTCAATATCCAGTTACTTGCTGAATGGGTCAATTAATGAAATTCTACTTCTGATTTGTAGAAATCAACCAAACAGTGCCATATAAACTTACTGCATATAAAGCAAGCATTTTATAATTAACCCCCGCACACACATATCATAGTCTTTCATCTCTAGTTGAGAATGTTGTTTGCAAGTTTTACACATAACCACAAATCATGCACTTCACCAGGGTCAGACTAATAAGTGTGCCTCTGAAAAATACTCCCTGCCATCCTCCCAATATTTATAGGCATTTGTCAAGTTTTAAAGTTAGAGGCAAAAAATACTAAATATTGGCCAGGCATGGTGGCTCGTGCTTGTAGTAAGCTTCAGCCTATGAAGCGGCCGGGGCTTGGGATCGCGGTTCGAGTCCCACCTGGGGTCCGTAGCGAGACCTAGTTCCCAAAAAAAAAAAAGCTGGGCGTGGTGGTGCGCGCCTGTAATCCCAGCTACCTGGGAAGCTGAGGCTGGGGATTGCTTGAGTCTGTGGTACCCCGGGCAACGAGAGCCTGCGGTTCCACAGGCAAAAATAGCAAGACCTAATCTTAAAAACAAAACAAAACAAAAACTAAATATTTATCTGAATTTATTTAAAAGTGAAAATTCAGAAAATCTAGAGAAACAAAATAATGGAAACATTTATGCTCATATTGTTCTTACTGAAATCTTATGACTATTAAACAAATCATCTTGGAAAGTACATGATTAAATTAGTTCTGTTAGTCATCCAGATCAAGGATATTATGGCATATTATCTTTGGTAGTGTCAAACTGTTAGGGAACCTGACTGACAAATTTATAGAGTAGTGAAGAGAACAGTTATGTGGCACCAAATCTGATCTACAGCCTGAGTACCTCTCCACTTCAGTTAAGAATGCTTTATATTTTTAAAGGACAGGAAAATGGAGAGAAGAGGGTCAGGAAAGCAGACTTCTTCAAGTCCTATTTTAAATTTAGTATTTTAATATTTACTATATGGCCTTTAATAAAACTTGCTAACTCTGGGTTTAGTGTAAAGGTACAAATATTAAAGATAATCTTTAGATAATATATATGACCCTGTCATAGAATGTTACGCCTAATTCCATAATATGGTATAAAGATTAAAAGTTCATTTCCTCATCAGCACAGTTTTAAAAATTAATTTACAACATATAACCTCCATATTTTTGGCTGGACCCTAAGGTCCACTAATTAAAGAAAAATTAGCAAAAACACTGACTTGTACCCTTATTTCCTTTTTCACTCAGCATAATTCTATGAAACACTCTCAATGGTAATGGTTCTACACCAGGAGTTAGCTTCCCTTGAAAGAGGGGAAAACTGTTTAATTCTTATCATTATATCCTTGTAATGTCTTTTATTTTATTTCATAAATTACACTATAAACAGTGTGTGCACCAATCTCTCTTAGGTCACTGAGGTCCTGGGATTTGCTGAAAAGAAAATTTAGAAAAAAAATGTCTGGAAGTTTCATAACATGTCTAGAAGTTTCATAAAATCACTCACAAAAAGGTCAGAGGAAGGGAAAGTGAGGGAAAAGAGATATAGAGAATAATTTATTCTTTTAAATATCTGTAGAGACTTTATACAGTTGGAGTCATAAGAAATAAAAAGTAATAGGACCTAATTTCAATTTTCAGCCACTCAAATTAATACAAAAAGGATATAGACACAATTTTAAAATAAGGTAAAGATACTTGTAACCAAGTATAAAGATATTCAATACCTTATGAATATGAAAATGCAAATTAAAACTACAATAATACTGCATTTTTACCCATTATTCTGAACAAGACAAAGTTAGACAATACTTATAAATGACCAGGGTGTAGTGAAACAAGCACTCTTAATGATTTACACTACTAATGAGAGTTAAAGTGGTGCAATGATGAATAATTTGGTAGTATTTGTCCAAACAACAAATAACAGACGATGACCTGAGATATATTATTTGTAGTAATATAGCCAACATATATATTATGTGAATTTGTTTGCTATGCCTTAGATAAAATTTACTTTTTGCTAAGTCAAAAGAATCAACTAAATGGGACTGGTTAAAATAATTAAAAGGAGACTGATTATAGTATAGTGATACAGTAAGACACTAAACAGTACTGCTATCTTGATTAAAAATAAAATATATACACATAATATGTACAAATCTCTAGATGGCCATAAAAGAAACCAGTTGCCTTGGCTGCCCCCAGAATGTGATATGGGGTAGAGGCAAAAGGGAATCATTTCACTGTAATGCTTGAATGTCATGTTATATGCAGTAATGACATGTATTAAAATCTAAAAGAAAAAGGGAAAAAGACATGACTCAGAAGAATCATGAGACATCACGCCAAAAGATTTCTGTGTGTTATAATTGTTTTGATGTTAAAGACTACTACCTAGGGATTATGAAGTCTCAGGCAAAGACTCAGAACCTGTGTACTCCTAAGGCAACTCTGAATTCTGCTCTTCAGCAAGTGCCATGCTTCAATAACCCCACCTAGTTCACTTGTCCCTTGATCTCCTGGTCCAGTCTTACCCACTTTGACTCAATTCAAAGAATCTGCCTTCATTAAGTAATAAAGCACAAAAACACAGCTGACACAAAACCCTGTTTTCATAGCTACTCTAGCTCTGTAGTTAATATGCAGAAAAATGAAAGTATTTTAATGCTAATAAGTATCACCAAAGTCTGGTTGATTAAATGTTTCTCCAATTTCAGATTTTTTTAGGCAAATTAATTCCAAATCTGTGATTTTACCTCATGCTTTTCAAATTTAACTACTTCCTCTAATTCTTCTAATTAAAACTAAAAATCACCACAACCTGGTGAGAAAGGAACCCTCTTAAAAAGCACATAAGCCACTATGGGAAGCTGAATGAAGGTTCTTGAAAACACCAAAAATGGACCTACTACATGACAGTGACTTCATTCTAAGCAATCTGCCCAAAAGGATGCAAAAACACTAATTAGAAAAGAAACCGTGCTTCTTCCTGTTTGTTATAGCACCATTTACAATAGCTGATCTAAGGGAACAATCCAAATGCCCCAAAACAGATGAATGAATGGACCAAGTTGTGTTATATATACACAATGGACTACTAGAAAGAAAGAAAGAAACTCAGGGATGGAGCTGGAAGGAATTATGCGAAACAAATGGGGGTTGGGGGGAGAGAGCAATAAACATATGAATGAAACATTAGCAAAATGTGTGTGTTATGTATTTATGAATATCAGCAGCACAGTCCACTGGTGGGTCAGAACAGTTTGAGGTGAGACTTCATATATAAATGAGAGCCAAACATAAAAGAATTCATGTGGAACAGAAATAATTCAAACTGTTAGAAGAAAAAAGATCACTCCAAAAACTTCTTTTGACCATTATCCATACCTTTCTCAACTCACAATACACATCTCTATTAGAGAAGAGGCTTGTATTTATGTACCCTTGTTGCAGAAAACTTAAGTTCAATTATAGACCACAAGTTAAAGTCTCTGTAACATTCAGAAGAAAACACTAAAATGGTAATTTCTATGATTACAGAGAGAATTTGAATTTATAATAGTTTCTGTATCAGAAGCAGACTAAGAAAAATCTAAAAAAGTATTCAGTAAAGAAACATAATTGCCCAGCGAGGATACAAAAATGACTCTTTGCTAGATCAGAGAAAGGTATGAAAATACAGTGTTTAAATCAGAAGACCTGAGCTAATTTTCAGTTCTGTCACTTAAAAGCTAAGCCACCAACTCATGGGCCTGTTTGTTAACATTTGAAATCTGCTAAAAATACCATCACTTACTTTAAAGAGTTGCAAAAATTATATGAAACCAATTCAAATAGTTTCTGACCACTTATCAAATAAAATGTACACCTTATAAATTCAAGCACTGTACCACGAAAAAGACAGCAAAAAAATGGACCAAGACAACATCCTCACACCATCTACAAAAACCAACTCAAAATGGATAAAAGACTTAAAATGTCAGACCTGAAAACATAACATACATAGAAGAAAATCTGGGCAAAATCCTCCATGAGTTACAATTCAGAACTCCCTTTTTGGAAACATCTACAGATGGCAAAAAAAAAAAAAGACAGAAAACATAAACAGATGGGACTACATCAAACTAAAAGGCTTTGTACAGCAAAAGAGACAACAGAAAAACTAAAAGAAGTCCATCTGAATGGGAAAAAATTTTTGCCCTCCACAAGAGCGATAAGGGTTTAATAACGAAGATCCAAAGGAACCTACACAACTAAACAAAAACAAAGGAAGCCCAATCAAAAAATGGGGAGAACTAAAACACATTTCTCCAAAGAGGAAATACAAATGGCCAACAGGCACATGAAATATTGCTCAACATCACTAGCAATCAGGGAAATGCAAATCAAAACCACAATGAGATACCATCTTACACCAGTGAGAATGGCCCACATCAAAAAAAAACAGGCAGAGCCCGGCACGGTGGCTCGTGCCTGTAAGCTTCAGCCTATGAAGTAGCTGGAGCTAGGGATCGCGGTTCTAGTTCCGCTCGGGGCAACACAGCGAGACTTAGTCCCAAAAAATAGCTGGGTGTGGTGGCGCACGCCTGTCATCCCAGCTACCCTGGGAAGCTGAGGCTGGAACTGCTTGAGTCTGTGGTACCCTAGGCAATGTGAGCCTGAGGTTCCATGGGCAAAAATAGTGAGACCTAGTCTCAAAAAAACCAAAAAACAATAAACAAAAAAACAGGCAACAACAAGTGCTGGTGTGGATGCGGAGAGAAAGGAACACTCTTACACTGCTGGTGGGAATGTAAACTGGTCCAGCCAATATGGAAAGCAGTGCGGAGGACCCTCAAAGTAATGAAAATTGAACTACTGTTTGATCCAGCAATCGCTCTTCTGGGAATCTACCCAAAGGAAACCTCAATGTGGGTACAAAGGGACACACCTGTGCCCGGATTTTATTGCAGCATTATTTATAATTGCAAGGACATGGAAACAACCCAAATGTTCACAAACAGATGAATGGATGAAAAAGATGTGGTGTATATATACACAATGGAATATTACTCATCAGTCAAAAATGACAAATTAGATGAATTTATGATAACATGGATGCACCTAGAAGAAATCATATTAGCAGAAACAAGTTAAAAAGAAAAAGACACCAAATGGTTTCACTATTATATGGGACATGGGAAAGATGAACAAAAAGCCATGAAGGAAAGTCAAAACAAGGTAACAATCAAATTGAAATACACAACTAGGGGGGAGAACAGAGCTGGAATGGTCAGGGAGGGTGGGGGGGGTGAAATCCAGGGATTACAAAGATGTGAAATTTACATATAAATAAATTATTTGATTATTAAAAAAAAAGACCCCTTCTTCACTTCATTCAAATATTTATGAGTATCACACCACCTATCAGGCACTCACAGTGACTTAGGTGACTCAAGTGAAAAACAGTTCATGTCTTCACAAAATGTACAATTATGAAATGTTATCCACTATAGCTGGGAAGGATATCATGGGAGAACATAGAAAGAGAAGGCTACCTTGACTTGGAGAACAAGGAACAGCTTTCTTGGGGAAAGAAATTTAAATGAAGAAAGACATCTGAACAAAAGAAGAATTATTTTCAGGAGTTAGCAAAATGTGTGTGGTTATGTGTCTATGAATATCACCAACACAGTCCATCAGAATGGTTTGAGATGAGACTTCATACATAAATGAGGACCAAACTATACCATGGCATGCAAGCCACCTTAAGAAAAAGAAATTTAATTTTAATGATGTAATGGGGAGCCATTTAAAAGTTTTAAACATGACAATGATATGAGCAGATCTATTATTTCCAAAGATCAGTCTGGGTCACTGAAGTAGCACAGATTTTAAGGGGCACACAGTAGTCATTCAGCATTGTAATAGGTAACTTTTTATAACCACTATTAAAAAATACTCTAATGAAAGTTAATCTTACTACAAAGGTTAAGAAATGGTTCCTGCCCTTGAAAATCTCATGGTCCAATGAGGAAAACCAAGCATCTAACCAAGTTACTTTAGTAATGTTAAAATTACGATGATTATATATCTAGAAAAGGACAAAGTATCTTAAAAGATGAACTACAACTAAATAAACTTTAAAAAAAAAAAAATCTAAGCAGCCAGGCGTGCTGGTGCACACTTGTAATCCCAGCTATTTGGGAGGCTAGGGATCACTTGAGTCTGCAGGTTTGAGACTACCCCAGGCAACATAGCAAGACTTAGTCTCAAAAAAAAAAAAAAAAAAAAATTCCAAAGGAAAGGCTATCTCAAAGAAAGAACAACATGCACAAAGACATGGACCAATGAAGATACACATACATGATTTGTGTTGTGACTCATGCATTCAGGTGTGAGAGAAATTTGGGGGCAAGAAGGTTAGACAGGCAAGGAAGTATTTCCTATACCATGCAGTAAAGAATTTGTTCAGTAGGAGTCTCTATGATACTAATTAGAGATTTCCATTGATTACATCTAAGTTTTCTAAAATACTGTAGCAAAATATAGTAATATGAAGGGGTAAAGAAAGGGAGCAAGAACAAATAGGAAGCTGTTGCAACAGTCAAAGCAAGAAACCAGGAACCTATAATGAAAAATGGCAGAGAAAATAATGTGACCCATGAAACCTGCAGGATTAAAAAAAAGAAAATCAGCATCCCAAGAAATAACCCATTTTAAGATTAGAGGAATACTGAAATGCACAGAAGGAAACTCAAAAGATCCAGCAGAGAAAGGAGCCTCAGATTAACAGAAGACATGAGAAATAACAAAATTTAAATATATTCAATGCAAACACATTCACTCACAAACATACACAACTATACATATGTTATTTCCTCCTTCATAACTTGCTGACACAATCTACAAGCAATGCTCCATAGCAATGATTTTGTTTGGAGTTGAGATTTTGGGTTTCTAAACTGTGCATTCCCACCACAAGGAATCAGTGTCAGTGCTTCCTGGAGAAATGGATGGTTACTATGCTGCACAAGGGAAAATATAAGTGTAGAGCTGGGTGCAGTGGTGCATGCCTTTAATCCTAGTGTTGGAAAGCTGAGGCCAGGGGTCGCTTGAGTCCATGGGTTCGGGACTACCCTGGGTCACATAGCGAGAGCTAGTCTCCCCCCCCAAAAAAAAAAGAGGGGACAAAAGTATAAGTGTAGAACTTATTGCATCAGGTTAGAAAAATTAATAAAGATGTCAAAATTACACAGAAGGCAACTTAAAAAGTTTTCTGCTGGCCATATTATGGTACAATTTCACCACCAAGTAAGAAATCAGTAAATTATAACCCACTAAGATAATCCCTTCAGTCTAAACTGATATTAATCACTGAATAAAGAACTAATTGGGAAAGCTCTTATTTACAAAAGAATGCCAAACAATAAACAGCAGTAAAAGGAACGATGGATTAGTAATAATCATTTAGTAATAATCATTTAGTATAATCATTTAGTAATAATCATATCTGTGATTCAGGCAAATCACTGAATGTTGATATGGATAACTTATGAAAAGCATTAATAATATTTACTTATTTTCAAAGGTATTCCTATGTGATATTTTTTAATTATAAAGAAAAAATGAGCAACTTTACAATGGAGAAATCTAGTAGACAACCACCTTAACTAAGTGATCAAAGATAAATCGATACCATGTGAAGAAACACTACTGTAATATACCAGACAAAAAAAAAAGAGAGTATAGCCTGAATTCAAACAAGCTTTAGATAAGCCCAAATTAAGGAATATTCTCCAAAAACCCCAAAATGCATCTTTTTCATAAAAGACAGACTGAGAAAACTATTTGAGATTAAAGGATACTAAAGAGGTAAAACTTAATGTAATGATTGATCTCAGGTCCTAGATCAGAAAAAATTTTTTGTTTTTGTTGTTCTAGAAGCCACCATAAGCACAACTGGGAAATCTGAATAAAGTCAGATTAGAAAACAATAATATGTCACTGAATTTGTTGGTTTTGATGAGTATATTGAAGTCACATAAGAGAATGTCTTTGTTTTCATGAAAATAAGTAGTATCATATCTTTAACTTATTCTATAAAAGTTTAAAAGTTAAGAGAAAAAAAGCAAATTTGGTAAAATGAGAACACTGAAGAATTTGACTAAAGGATTTAGAGGAATTTTTAGCTCTCATCAATATATTTTTATTATAGCTAAAGGCAAAAGATTTATATGATCTGAAGTAGGTTTTATCAAGTACATATACTTGAAAAGTTTTTTTAAGTTTCCAACTAACTTGATCATAAGTCTGAGAAAAGGACAATATTTCAGAGGTCTATTCTAGCCAGTAATTCCATAATGTATAACCTTTCCCATTTCTCAAACAATCTTATGTACAAATCACTTAAGTGATTTTGCTTAAACTGAGACAAAAACCAACTTCATTGGCTACAGAAACATCATCAGTATATCTTTGGGGAAACAGACCAAAAGAGTAAGTGTCAGAGTGACTTCATTCAAAATCAGAATGTTTAGAGCACTTAGATTCTGCACTTTATCATTTAAGTTAGGTATTGGTAAACACAGTTTGTAGAGGACAAGACAGCAAATACATTAGGACTGGGTGCTCATCCAGACTCTGAAACAATTACTCAAATGGGGCAGATTTGGCCAACCTCTGATTTAATGAAGCATTTATCAACAAGAATAAAATGAATAACTACTAGTAAGTTTAGAACACAAAGTAAAAGGCTGCTTTTTACCAAGTGAAACAAAAAAAAATTTTTCTTTGAACATAGCAGTTATCTAAAATAGTATTGGGGGGGGTCTTTTAAAGAAATGGATAAATAATAGTATCCTTATAAATACACAGTAATCTCCACCAAGAATATTTAAATCATACAAATCCAGAACACAGTTTCCTTCTGAAAAGCTGCATAGCAGTTTTCACATACTAATCACAAACCAAATCTTTTTTTTGAGATTAGGTCTCGCTATTTTTGCCTGTGGAACCGCAGGCTCTCCTTGCCCGGGGTACCACAGACTCAAGCAATCCCCCGCCTCAGCTTCCCAGGTAGCTGGGATTACAGGCGCGCACCACCACGCCCAGCTATTTTTTGGAACTAGGTCTCGCTACGGGCCCCAGGTGGGACTCGAACCGTGATCCCTAGCCCTGGACGCTTCATAGGCTGAAGCTTACAGGCACAAGCCACCATGCCCGCCTACAAACCAAATCTTAAGCAGTGATTCAAAACTTTGTAGCTGGGTAACTATGCTTTATTTAGTCTTCCTGGGGAGTTTAATGGTTAAGTCTAAAAACATAACATTTGTTGAATTAATGATAGTATCTTGATGGATGAAAAAGAGAATGGTTGTTAAGAAGAATAAAGCTTATCACATGTCTGATGCTGTCCCTAAATCACTGAATCCAGGTATATACTGCCCAAACTTCATTATCAACACCGATGTATGTCCTGTAACCTAAGTGTTGACAAGAGGAGCTCTGGAATCATTAGCCATAACAATTTCTTGGGTGTTAAAGTGAAACTGTCAAATTCACAGGAACCTTACCTCTTCTCATGATCCAAATGAATGAAGATTTTCCAGTCAAATTATATTTAATCACCACCTATAACCAACCTTTTGTCCTGTGGAGTCTAGGATATATTTTCAGCATGGAAGGCATGTACACCAATTCCTTTTGCAAACAGAAACATATGCACATGTCCCTGCTGAAAATGTAGCCCAGTAATTTGCATGTGAAAGTGAATACATGTTCATGTGTAGCAATGTTCTACTTGATGTTTCTTGGTGAAGTCTATGTAAGGAGTCAAATGTGTAAGCCCTGAAGAGTCAAGGCAGTGGTCCTGTGTATAGAGGTATAGAAAAAGTAGCTCACTTAATCCTTTCTCGCCAGGAGTCGGGATTTTCCCGGAACGACATCCATTGTCGGCAATGGACGCACCAAAATAACGCCGGCGCCAGTGAGTTAACCACCTCTGTCCTCTTTTCACCTATTAAACTTTTCATGCATCATCCAACTTCCCAACCATCTTCCTGTTTCTTCACAGAATGCACTCTAGGTTCTTGTTTTTCTTCAGCACGAAGTTGAAAATGGAGTTGAGAAAAGGAGACACATGGTCAGCTGGTGATGTTAACAAGCTCCTTGCTGCCCTGAGAAGCTAGATGGAAATGGTTCAAGTTACAAGGGGGATCATCATCAGATCTGGGAGGACAAAGAGTAATTCAAGAAGCTTCATTCCCTTCCCTCCCACCCTCTTTCTTTACTGATGATCCCTATAATCTGCCTTCATAGCAAAATCAAAACTAAGGAATCTGAAGCAACTTCTCTCAGTTCTTCAGTCCATCCAGTGTGTAGAAAGTCCCAGTGGAACACATATCCAGCATTGTTACAGTGGTCAGAGAAGCTTGGAGTGGCTAACATAATCACAATCTTAAGCCAATACTTTTTAGTATGATCTTGACATTAACATCAGCAACTAACCCAGTACTTGGCAACGGGTATAACAAAGGTTGGTTGAGTAAGACATTTTCTTTTGTGCCAAAGTCTACTTGAACTTGTAGGTGAAAGTCAGACAGAAGCAGTTAACTCTTTCAATGCCGGGATAGTATGGATATACAGTAATCACATCGAGTCAATGTGTTTCTCTAAAACATGCTCAAATTATGGGTTCCTGGTTTCAGATTTCTGGCAAGAAGCTAAAATTGCTTTTTTCTTTTTTCTTTTTAAAGACAACCATGACTGGAGTTTTGAAATTAGATTCAAGGTGAATACTTATTAGAATGATAGATGAATTAAGAACCCCCCAGCCCAAATGTGGAACATAACATCACAATTCAATAAAGACATTTATTAGCAATGCAATTCTATATGGGTAATGATTCCAGAGCAAATTAAAGTTTGAAAAGGAAGATTTAATGGCTTCCCTTGATGCTAACAACCAGGACACATTCGAAGTTATGCAGGTTAAGGAGAATATATTTTAAGTACAAATAAAATTTTAAACATCAAGTCAAGAGGATTATCAAGCTGCATATTACTGTGTAACTTTTTATCTTTCACAGAGGAGTGAGGAAGGATAACAAAAAGGGGAAAAATAATTTTGTAGGACTCAAAACTGTATGTCTAGGGTGTGAGCTTAAATACCAGTTATATCTAACTGGGTTAATTACTCCCAGAAAGCAATTCACAACATTAGAGTTACAATAACAAGTTACCAACAGAGAAATAAATATTTACTTTTCTCAGGCTTTGAGACAGGTTTTTAAGAAATTATGACTATGTTTTATTTATTTTTTACTTATGTCAACCAGAGACTTCTCAGATAAAAATGAACTACTGATTCTATGATCTCACTCCATAAAACTATTTCTGGAAGGCCTTTTCTATGTCTATCTGTGTACTTGCCTCCATTTCCACCTACCTTACTGAGTCAGACATAGAATAGGCTCTACTAGTATCCAAACATTAAAGAGACTTCTTATTGAGGTTCCTGTACCCTTCCAAAGCAGGCCTTAAAGGTCCACTCAAATGACTATTCAGCATCTCTTTCAATTAACTATAATTCTCATTTCTGCAGTTCACATGTTCTAGTACAAGCAAATTTACTATCAGTCCTCCTATATTTATAAAAAGGTTAGATTTCATAAGTTTTAATAAGCAAAAAAAGAATAACAAGAGTAAGAGCTGAAATGGATAAAAGAGAGCTGAAACCACACCATAATTAAAGAAGGGTCTCAACAGAAAGAATCCTGAAAATAAGCACAAAGCACAACCAATCAACTATTCATTTTGCTCAAATGTAAAGCCAGTTCCATGTGGGTCAAATGGTAGAATCTAATGGAGAAAGCTTTGCAGTTATAATTGGGGATAGAAAAGACTCAGGTGTTTATCCTGATACAAAATTTGATATGGTTATTTCACCTCTGAGAGAAAAAAAGAGGAACAGAAAAATAGAAAGTAGGAAGTAAACTGTTCCCACAGGGTCCTCAAGACCTGGATCCAGATCCAGACCACTTATAATCAAAATGTACCACATCTTTCTTAGGCTCATCCTACTCTTCACTTCTGTGTTTATCGAAGACCCAGACTGATCTTTTTGGTTTCCTGTACATCTTGCAACATTCTTTAACAAGGAATCATGTATGTATTAGCTAATGTAAAGTTTCCAGACCTATTTTCCCTCTTGAGAATCCAAATTTGTCCAAAGAAACAGGTCTGGGGGAGGGAGGGTGAAATTGGGAGAGGGATGAACACAAGAAATTAAGATGATGTTTCACGGGTGACGTGGTGGTGGGAGAAACTTGGGATATACCATGATGTGAAGAACATATGTGTGTGTGTATGTGTGTGTGCACTCACGCACAGGTGTGCAATCAAAAATAAATAAATAAATAAATAAAATCAGGTCTATTTCAGAAGCAATACTGGAACTGAACACCAACTAGCTCACCAATACCAACAATATAAAATTGCTTTACTGGAACAGAAATTTATGACCAATCATTTTTGATGAGCAGGTTCTAAATTACCTTGGTTTTCTGAATTATTTTAATTAATTTCTAGCTAATCCAGTAAAATAATTTTCAACTGACTTAAACATTTTTTCTTCTCATGTAGAATCTTATGAGACTTGAAATTTAGGGTCTTAGATTTAAATTTTAAATTAAAAATTTCAAATTTTTTTAACTTAGGACCACACACTCATATACACTGAAAGGATTTTACTTTTTGCTTTTAATGTGAAGAGTACCTGAATGACTAAATTCAGTGTTGTGATACACTTTGCTAAATGAGGAACAAATGGAAATTTGTGTAGTAGTTTGGCTGATTTATCTCTTGCCAAGGTTTAAGAGATGTCTGGGACATACACAATTAGATGACAGCAAGAGAAATTTTTCAAAAACACATAAAGCTAGAAAGCAGGTAATGTGGCTTTGGTTTGTGGAACTCTAAACCTGAGTAATTCTGGTTGAAATAAACAAAAATGTTTTCTTACCTTTAAGTCTTTCCAACTGTCCAGGAGCTTGGTAGCCAAATCACTTATATCTACTGTTTTATCTGGATGTTCGTGGCTTCTCTCACTCTCCACATCAGATACACCCTCCTCTTCATCTTGGGATGGTGTTTCCTCAGCAATTGGTTCATCTAGTTTTGTGCCATTGCTCTCTTTGGGCTCTACTTCAGTGTCAGCTTCTGCTTCAGATATAATAGGTAGTTTACTGGCCTCCACAGCAATTTCACTATCTTTAGGTTCAGGTAGCTGTTGTGTAAGTAGTTGTTGTGACTGTAAGTCATCCTCTTCTTCTATATGAACATTTTCTAACTGGTCAAGGTCCTCTTTGCCATCCTTTCCCTCTAGTTCACTAGTAGCATCAGATATCGCACTGTCCATGCTATTTTCACTTATAATTTTAAGTCTCCGAAACACGAGCTTTTTGGGGGTATCTGTGTCGGCTTCTGTGCTCAGCTTGGTAGAAGGATCAGGTGTGTTTAGTGGTGTATGAGCACGTGATGTATTTTCACTAGAATAGCCATCTCCTTCACTCAACTGAGGAACAGCAGTCTTAGTCTGAGACCAACGTTGAATAATTGGAAGTACTTTGCTTTCCTCCAACATATTCTTAGTAGGAATAGGTAAGTGTTCCAAAGTCTTTATAATCTGATTAAACACACAGAGAGAACAAAAAAAAAATCACATCACATCAACTGATTTTTCAAACCTGGTGATGGGGTTTGTCAGACCATTTCTGCAGGAATAGAGGGTTATTTTTAACCTCTTATTAAACTAAAGCCTAAGATTCTATAACTACAGAAGAATTTAAATGTCATAACATAGTTTTTTTGGGGGGGACTAGGTCTCGCTATTTTTGCCCATGGGGCCGCAGGCTCACATTGCCCAGGTTACCACAGACTCAAGCAATCCCCAGCCTCAGCTTCCCAGGTAGCTGGGATTACAGGCACGTGCCATCATGCACAGCTATTTTTTTGGGGAGACTAGATCTCATTACATGCCCCCAGCGGGACTCAAATCGCGATCCCTGGCCCAGGCTGCAGCTTCCTAGGCTGCTGCCTACAGGCATGCGTCACCATGCCCGACCATTAAGTCATTTTCTTTTCCTTTCTATATACCATTCAAAAGGCTCTTTTTCTCTTAGATGTTTTAAAAATGATACATTTTTTATTATCCAACTTTTGATAGCTGCCTAGCAAAGAGAGACTTCATTCAGAGATAACCACCACCCCCACACTCTGAAATCCAAGAATTTCTTCTAGAGTACTTCCAAATATAGTTCTACAAAACCCCCAAGGCTTCACCAACTTCTATTTGTTGCCAAATCTCCTAGAAGAAGGATGAAGGAAAATCACTTATCATCTACACCCATGATTTTGTCTTATAAAAAATGAATTATCAAATGACTTTGGGATTATATTAAGTTTATGATTTAAAAATGATAGATATAAAACAAGTTAGAAAATATTTTTATCTCATGGGAAGGTATAAACTTCCACTAACAAGTTGCCAAATGAACACTTACTTAGATATTTGAAATCAAGGGTTTATTCCTCAAAATGCTTTTACTCTTGTCATCCAGAATTCACGTTTCATATGGTTTTCTATGGTTACTGAAACTAATTTTAGTAACAAACTAGATCTTTCATTTTACTGTACTATTATATCTTGTTCTTCCAGCTTCCAACTATATAGTACAAACCTTAAAAATATACCACAGGGAAAACCATGGGGCAAACTCACTATCAACAGTTTACACAAAAGTTACAGTTACAGGAATAATACCATAATGGTAAAATTATTTAGTTAATACCAGTGGTAAATGTAGAGCTAAATTCATAACCACATGCTTGTATTATCATAAATCCTCAACCTAAGCAATCAATATGGTGGTTTTAAGAAACAACAAAGTTAAATGTGAACTTACCTCTTCCTGAAGTTTCTGGTTACTTTCCCGGCCATCACCTAGTTCTGCCATCCATATCCACAACAAAGACAGTCCATGACGTTCCAGAAAGGACTTCAGGCAAGACTGTGAATGTGTATTCTTCCATGAGTGAATGAAAGGAGGATATAAGGTATTGGGAGAGGGAGACAGAGAATTAAATAGGGTCATAGAAAGAACTAAAGAGATACATTCATATTTAAAAGTCTTAGAAACTCTATTTTGATTAACTTAAAATAGAACTGAACATTTAATAAAGTAAGAGATAATCTTTCTATCTAAATAGGTATCTAAAATGTGTCCAGTCAACCTGGACTATACAAAAGTAGAAAATTAATTATCAATACTAGTGTCACTTACAATAAAATTGAATTCTGAAAGACAAAGAAATTTTATTGACCATTTTTACTGAAAAGGTTAAAACTATAAAATTAATCTTTAAGTCATTTTCTTTTCCTTTCTAGATACCATTCAAAAGGCTTTTTTCCTCTTAGATGTTTTAAAAATGATCCATTTTTTATTACCCAACTTCTCGTGGTACATTTAATAACAAATACAGAGTAAATCAGATTACTGTTTAGAGATCCTGTAGTAATGGTCATGGCAAACTAATATGCAAAGGGGGGGGGAACGACACAGACTATCAAATGTCATGAATTGTTACACAAATAAAATCCCATCAGATTCTTTTAACTAGTACAAGCTTTAAAAGTCATGTAGAACACACAAATCCACTTAAAAACAAAGAATAAATCTTTTCATTAGAATTTAATGTCTCAAATCACCATTCCAGATTGTACATTAAATATACCACCTCAATTTCAGAAAAAAAAAAAAAAAAGGTAAATTATCAAAGTAGTCACCTGTATGAGCTCAAGACAAGTAAGTTTCTGCTCCAAAGTTTCAATTCTAACCATTAGTCGGGATAAGCTGAGCACCTGGTTTTTATCAGAGAGACCCTCTCCATTCTCCATCAGAGCCTCTAGCTCTCCATCCACCTACCATAGCAAAGAAAAATATCTGGTTATAGCACAATTACAACAAAAAAAGTCACTAATTTAAGAACCAAACAACTTGAAAAGGTGGTGAACTTCATTAGTAATAAGGAAAAGGCAATTAAGACCACAGAGAAAAGCCACGTTATGGTCACACAACTAGAGAAATAAAATTAAGTATGATGAAATTTAGGCAAAGATGTGGTCTTTGTTGATTAAAGTATAAATCGGCATGATCATTCACGCACCAAATATTTACCAAATACACTTCTAGGTATTTGAGACATTGCAGTTAAATGAACAACTTTTCATAACAGCAAAATACTGCCAACAACCCACATGAGTATAGCCATGGTGAGTAACTGGCATGTTCACACAAAGAAATATATCACAGTGAAAGGAATCAAGTGCAGTCAAATGAAACAGAATCCATCAATTTTTACAGACATGTTACATGAAAATAGCAAGACTTTAAAGCACCTCAAAAACATTTTTTAATAGACATATCTCAGGAAAATAAATTTTAAAAGGGAAAGACACAAAATTCAAAATAGTGGTAAGCTCTATGGGCGAGGTGAGAAAAGTACTCACAAGGATTTATTTATAATTATGCTTTGTAATGTACATATATTCTTTGCATGGTTCTAATACTACATGTAAATGAGAAATCAAAACTACAAAAGGGTGTACTGTGGCAGTCAGAAAAGATGCTCTCACAGAACTTACTGTGGGGGAGATAAAATTAATTCATATGAAAAGGAACAATGAAATTTTAACTATAAAGGTTAACCTAAGAGGCCTAAGAAGAAAGGGAATAGTGAGATGAGTCTCCAAAAGAGAATTCACAGTAATGGATTAGAAACAGCTAAGATAAAGACACAAGAAGATAGTTTAGCATAAGGGAAAGTCTGAACAAAGGGAAAGGGGGAATCATATGATGGTGTGTATTCAGCCTGGCTTCAATGAGTAAGCTATGGAGAGGAACTAGAAAAATACTATCAAATAGAAGGTTGTTTTAGACTGGAAGAGCTCAAAGGTAAAATAAGAGAGTAACAAGATCAAAACATAATTTGAGAACAATTAGTACAACCATTACCAGAATGAAATCTAGACAAGATAGATAATAAAGAGATATAGAGACAGCATTAAATCAACTTGGTACAAAACGATAAAGACCTAGAATGAAACAATAAATGAGAGCAAAATCTAAAAGAAAACAACCTTAAGGAAATTTTCTGCTACTTATCTACCCTTACTCGAGTCTGGTGCCTTGGACCACGCAGCCATCCTGATTCCCTCTACCCTTACTCTTAATATAGTTTCTTAGGGCAACACAATGAACATTTTTATTAAACCCCTAAACTCACATTCTGGTGAAGAACAAAAACAAGTAAGTGAACATAAAACAATGCAAGAAGTTGAAGATACATAGGCTGTCTTCCTTCTAAAACGTACATTTAAGACTCATTCTTTTACATTTTAGGATTATTTAAGCTTAATAAACATTAAATATATGAAAGGTGAATTTACAGTTAAATCTTAACCCTTAATACTTTTTTCCTTGAATAAACTATTTAAAGTTTCCTGCATGCCGAATTCTAAAGGGTAATAATGGAAAAGACTAAAGACATGTAAATTTTATTCTCCCTGCAATCATCCTCACCTTCCTGCTCACAAATGCAGCAGCAAGAAACTTGTTTGACAGTGCCTTATGATGCATATATTCAACAGCTAAGAAACATGGTTACTTTTTTTTTTTGGAGACTAGGTCTCGCTATTTTTGCTCGTGGAACCATAGGCTCACGTTGCCCGGGGTACCATAGACTCAAGCAATCCCCAGCCTCAGCTTCCAAGGCAGCTGGGATTACTGGTGCACGCCACCACGCCCAGCTATTTTTTTTGGAACTAGGTCTCGTTACCGGCCCCAGACAGGACTCGAATCACGATCCTAGCCCCGGCCGCTTCATAGGCTGAAGCTTATAGGCAGAGCCACTGTGCCTTGGCTACTTTCTTTTCAAATTAGTCATTTAGTGACTGCATAATTCCAAAGTCAGAGACAAACCTAAGTTACTTTCAATAAGCATTTATTGAACAAATATTATTGTATATAAGGCATTAGTGGGACATAAAAATGTAGCATTTTTATCTTAAAGATATAAAAAATTACAGAATCTGAAATATAAAGTAATTGTTAAAACAAAGGAAGCAAACTTTGAACCATTACTACTACCCTGATAAGCTTAATGGTTGTAGCTTAATATATAAAAGCAAATCGGTCAATCCAGTAGAGATTTACTAGGGCTTTCATAATTTTAAGCACTCAAGTGAACAATCAATTTCAGAAATAGTAACTTTTAGGATACCTGGATAGGTGTGTATGTCCATGCAAGTGGACAACTGAGTTTGAGTCATTAATTCACATTTACTAGAAGTATTTCTTTTTCATTTACAGGTGACCACTTTCCAAAAGGACTTAAGGCAATTAAAAATTAAGATAAAAGCTAGGAATAATTTAACTAGGGTAATTTTAATAAATTACTGACCATTAAAAATTTAAATGTATGTGCACAATTCTGGAGCACTGAAAATTTTATTCTAAGTATTGAGTTCAAGATATTCTTTTCTAATACTTTAGTAATTTTGGTTATAAATTGTATTTAATGGGTTTAAGTACCATTTTAATACTATTTTGAGAAAATATAGTAGTATACATGTAGAATGGTAAATTACCAAATAAAAACATCTAATGAACAGGTAGCAATATCTATATAACCAACATATTCAAGTTCTTTAAAAAAATATTGATAGCATTCAGGAGGTGCACAGCTCTTCTTTATTATAACACTTCTTCCTCTCCACTCCAGAAATAACATCTCCTAATTTTAACAGGCAAAAAATGGCTGCATTTAATCCTTTCTTATGGCTGATACCTCATATAGTATATACCACAACTTCTTGATTCAATGTCTGTCGGTGGAGATTTAGGCTGCTTCAAGGTATTGTGAGCAATGCTGATAATTATGAATGGAGTGGAACAAATGGGTTTTTTAGTTGATTGTTTATTATTCTTATTTCATTCCCTCAGGAGTGGAATGGCCAAATTATACAGTATTTCCATTTTTAAATTTGTATGGTAAATTTGTATTGCTTTCTACAATGGCTGTACCAGTTCACATTCCTAACAACAGTGTAACAGGCTTCTTTTCTTTCAAACCCTCCCCAACATTTGCTGTCAGGGGTCTTTTTAATATGTGCCATTCTCACAGTTATGAGACAATATCTTACTGTAATTTAAATATTAAATTACTAAAAGTGATGAGGAACTTTTTTTTGTTGTTTTTTGGCCTTCCATGAATTAAGCATAGCAGCTCCCATTTATTAATTGGGTTATTGGTTTTGTATTATTGAATTGAGTATCAATGCCTTATCAGTATGTATTATGTAAGTATTCAGTAGGGTGTCTATTGTCTTGGGTTTTTCTTTTTGTGTTTAGAATCTTTTCAATTTGAGGTAATACCAACTGTTCATTTTTAGTCTTAATTTCCTTAACACAAGAGTTTGTAGAGAACATAATTAAGAGCAGAGATAAGAACTAGAATTAGTTCATTTCCATCACCTACTGGATGACTGTGTAACCTCTTTTAGTGTTCTCGCCTGGAAAACGGGAAAATCCTTGTACGTAGTTTAAGGATTTATTCTGAGATTGAATGAGTTCATGTGTAGAGAACTTAGGAGTGCTTGGCACACAGTTACATTATATATGCTCTCTAAAAGGAGAGCTAATACAAAGACAAAAAAGACGATTTTTTGGTCTTTTCATGGAAAAATTATGGATGTTAGATATAACACCCTTTTTTGTATTTTTTAAAATGACCCTTTCTGATGACTTTCCAAGACCTATATAGATTTTTCATAATCAAGTCTCTCTAATTAATGTAACCATTATACTGTCTTAGCCCCTGTCCCTCAACCCCATAATGTCTTCAATCTCCTTATCTAAACATTAAGAATGCTGTCATTTATAATTTTTTCTTTTTAAAGAGACTAGGTCTTGCTATGTTGCCCAGGGTAGTCCCAAACCTGTGGACTCAAGTGATCCCTAACCTCAGCCTCCCAAGGTTGGGATTAAAAACATGCATCACCACACCTGACTAATTTTTGAGACCAGGTCTCACTATGTTGCCTGGGGTAGTCTTGAACCCATGGACTCAAGTGATTCCTAGCCTCAGCCTCCCAAGGCTGGGAGCTGGGATTACAGGTGCGCGCTGCTGCGCTCAGCTCCAGATTGCTGTAATTTATAATTCTTGATTTGCTAACACCCCTGGCCTTGTAGTCCCTTCTTCTGGTCCTTACACTTAGAGCCATAGATCTGGCAACAAGCCCGGAAATATGCATTTTTACCAAAAATCCCAGCAGATGGCTTGAGGCTAAGAAATACTTATTCCAAAAAAGGAAACAGTCCTTTTTTTCAATTAAGAGTCTCTTAGTAATAGGATACCTACCATACCTCTTAGTAACTCAGGTGAACTGGGGTAGGTAAAAGGATTACCAACCAACCACTGTTCTAACTAGTAAATGAAGAGACTGAGACTAATTCACTCTCATTCTTGCGTTGCCTATTACTTTTCAAAACGCATACTCCCAAGAGAATTTCCAGCGATCATAATGACCTACGCAAACTAGAGTTCCAGACAAAAGAAAGATTATATTAAAATATCAGTACTATATATCAGACTTAAGTAAACTAACAGGTAACTAAGTAACTAACAGGTAAATATTTTATTGGTATATACAGGCTCTGGAAATCACTAGCCCAAGTGATTTCAAGTTGACATTATTAGCTCTCAATACTCAATTCTATCTCTATGAAACAAATACATAACAACCATACTACTGGTTGCAGCTTGACTTTGCAAACTTCAATCAGAAACAAAATCTCCCTCCTTGATAAATTGTGAATGCTGGATGAAATACTTACTGAATCCTTTTTACGAGATCGTTCCTTCTTCATTTTCCCTCCTGCTGCTCTGATGCTAACTCTGTTCTCTCCTCCCAGGTAGCCTCGACAATTAGCTGACCCACAGAAACATTTCTGAGCTTCTTTTCTGTTCAAGGAGCACAGATGAAAAAAAGTCAGTAACATGGAACTAAAAGATATCAAAAACATAATATAATAAAAAATAAAGACAAGGGTCAAATTCAGCCTAAAGAAAATAATTATTCTTTTAAAAGAGACTCCAACAAACCTAATATTGCCTAATGGAAATGCCTGAAAATCACCCTTAAAAATATTCAAAGTTGGGCGCGATAGTACGTGCCTGTAATCCCAGCCTTAGGAGGCTGAGGCTAGGAATCACTTGAGTCCGTGGGTTCAAGACTACCCCGAGCAACATAACAAGACCTAGTCTCAAAAAAATAGCTGGGCGTGGAGGCATATGCCTATAATCCCAGCTACCTGGGAGGCTGAGGCTAGGGATCACTTGCATTCACCAGTTGCTAAAAAAATAATAATAATAAATTAAATAAATAAATAATTATTTTTCCAATCTTCATTTATTAGTTATACAAATTTAGCCTAGAAGTTAATCAGTATTTTCTTTACTTTAGGACGGGCGTGGTGGCAGCGTCTTTAATCCCAGCCTTGGGAGGCCTAGGCTAGGAATCGCTTTAAGTCCATGGGTTTGAGACTACCCTGGGCAACATAGCAAGACCTAGTCTCAAAAAAACAGCCAGGCATGGTGGTGTGCACCTGTAATTCCAGCTACCTGGGAGGCGGAGGCTGGGGATCGCTTGAGTCCACAGGCAACATAGCGAGACAAAGTCTCAAAAAAAAATTTTTCTCCACTTAATGAGTACCTGCTAACATGCAAAAATAAGAAGTCGTAAAGTATCTGGATTAAAAACAAAACTGCTTAGATAATTCAACAATTATTACTTATATGTAAATATTTAACTGATACATAGAACATGCAAAATGTATTACTATAAGCAGATTACTATTACAGACTATAAATGCTTTATTAGTACGAGATTTAAAAGAAATGTGATCACTCAAACTTACCATATGAGAATGAGATTTTAATAATAAGTATGGTAATAAATAAACGTAACCACATCAAGAAAAGATACTGGAAAGAACAGAAACCTACGTCTACAGACCTGGATAAAATCTGTCATTTATTTACACTGACCCAAGCTACAGAAAACATGAAGGATTGGTAAATTTAGCATATGACAGTAGCAACCAGAGGCACAAAAATAAATTTTCCATGAAATAGAAAATAGAGACAGAAAAAGAAAAATGCACTTGACTTCCTGTTTTTCTCCCTTCAAAGGGTACAGTACAAACACACAAGGGAAATATTAGGAGCCCAACATAAAACCTGCTCTGCACCCATCCCCTGAATACTTAAGAAATGCAGCTGGGTGTGGTGGCGTGCGCCTTTAATCCCAGTCTTGGGAGGCTGAGGCTAGGAATCACTTGAGTTCACAGGTTCGAGACTACCCCAGGCAACATAGGGAGACCTAATCTCAAAAAATAGTTGGGCGTGGTGGTACACTCTATAATCCCAGCTACTTGGGAAGCTGAAGCTAGGGATCACTTGAGTCTGCGGGTCCGGGACTAGCCGGGGCAACATGGCGGGACCTAGTTTCTTAAAAAAAAAAAAAAAAAAAAAAAAAAAAAAAAAAAAAAAAAAAAAAAAAAAAAAAAAAAAAAAAAAAAAAAAAAAAAAAAAAAAAAAAAAAAAAAAAAAAAAAAAAAAAAAAAAAAAAAAAAAAAAAAAAAAAAAAAAAAAAAAAAAAAAAAAAAAAAAAAAAAAAAAAAAAAGGAATGCAGACAGAATGGAAATTAACCATTTAACATTCAACTGATTATAATCAGATATTCAATTTTTGACATGGAAGAATCTCAGCATTCACTAAGTTCTCAGACATGAAGCATGAAACACAAAAAGGGGTATTTCACTAAGTTCTCAGACATGAAGCATGAAACACAAAAAGGGGTATCTCAATAAGTTTCATTGTCAGAATATCAGTAACAAAAGACTACAGCTGGGCTTGGTGGTACACACCTACAATCCCAGCTACCTGGGAGGCTGAGGCTAGGGATAACTTCAGTCCACTGGTTCAGGACAACCCTGGGCAACATACAGTGAGACCTACCCTCTTTTAAAAAAAAAACAAAAAAAACTACAGAGTAAAGGAATTAAATTCTTGTTATATAGTCACACTGAAAGCATTAAAATATACAGAAAACTCTGCTTCTGTGTCCTTTTTAGTATAACCACCTGGAGCTACCAATTCACACAGGTAGGAATAATCAGAATAACAAAATTTTTAGACTCTTGGACCTTCCTATAAATTTCTACCATTTTAACAATACTGGTTTCTTGATAAGAAAGCACTGGTCCTTGGGATACAGAGAACATGAGAACACCATTTTACAATTAAAATTTTAGGATGTAGGGCCTTTAATCCCAGTCTAGGAAGGGAGGCTAAGACTAGGAATCACTTGAATCTGTAGGTTGGAGACCAGCCCCAGGCAACATAGCAAGACCTAGTCTTAAAAAAATAGCAGGGTGTGCTGGTGCATACCAGTAATCCCAGCTACCTGGAGGCTGTGGCTGGGGATCACCTGAGTCCACAGGATCCCAGATCCGATCCAGGATCTGGGCTACGGGCAACATGGTGAGACCTAGTCTCAAAAAAATAAATAAATTTTAAAAAATAATAAAATTTTAGGATGTATCTCTAGATGCTAAGAAAATATAGCCACACCATAATCATGTTAAGAGATTAGTAGCTCCTTAACAATATCAAATATGCACAAAAAAACACTTTCCCTTTTATTTCAAACACCTTTAGCAAATTAACTTCAAATAAAGCACAAATGGTGCAACTATGTATCTTCATATGAAGTATCATCCTTTAACTTCTACTGTTATTTAAAGTCATTTGTCATAGTTTCCCAGTCTGTATATTTTGTTGACTGTTCCCTGTAGTTTCAATTTGTTCCTGACCTGATCTAATTAGACCCTAGAGAGATATATCTAGACCACATATATATATGTATTTATATATATATATATATATATGATAATATCATTACTACTTTAGCAGGATAAATGACTAATTTTTCTCATTTACAATTTTTCAATCAATTTTCAAAATATGAGTTGGTTGTCGTTAAGTATAACCAATAGTTTTATTTTTAATGCATCATCAAATCATGACTTTTACATAAAATATCTTCAAACCACTACAGTTATTATCCTTATTGATGCTTATGGATGGGTTACTAAGAATTCTCCTCCTACTTTTGGTAAGTACAGTCTATCCAAGTCAACTCCTAAGTTCCTGACATGACACTCTTATATAATGAGTTTTCTGACATGATGATTTAGAATCATCATGCTTAATTCCTGTCTCACACTGGAAAAAAGACATTTCTCCAAGGAACCCAATCCCTTTTAGGATATAGCAGGACTCACTATTATTATTCTCCTAATACACATAGTTGACATAAAATAAAAAGTTAAAGTTAAAAAAAAATACACACGAAACATACAAAAAAGAAACTGAGAAGAAAACATCATTTCTCTAATATTTCTTAATGATTAGAAGTGACATACTAAGGGGAAAACACACAAAACAGATACAGTACAATACAATTAAGAGTTGAAATACATGACTTTTTAGTAATGCACATCAAGATTTTTTAATCTCTATACGTAAACAGTCTATTTCTCCCTTGGAAGCAGCATAAACACAATACAATCAACACTTACCCGTATCTTTGAAACTGATAGTCAAATGTTAACTCTGAACCTGAAGGAACCAGTTTGGTGGTAAAGAACCCAACCCTCAGCTGTCCATTGACAGTCCACTGTAATGGTGAAAAGAAAAGAAAGAGTAATTAATCTGTGTTTCTTTTAAATAATATATTAAGTATCATTCTTCTTTAATAAACTGACAGGTTGAGTATCATTTTTAATTTGTCTCTAATAAAAAAAAAACTTTACACTTTGACTTATCTTAATACAAAATTTCTACCAGTCAAGATTCACTCACAGGCTGGGCATGGTGGCGCATCCTATATCCTAGGAAGCCACAGCTGGGGCCAGGGATCACGGTTTGAGTCCCGCAGGGGGCATGTAGAGAGACCTAGTCCCCAAAAAATAGCTGGGCGTGGTGGCGCACACTTATAATCCCAGTTACCTGGGAAGCTGAGGCTGGGGACTGCTTGAGTCTGTGGTACCCCAGGCAATATAAGCCTGCGGTTCCACAGGCAAAAATAGCGAGACCTAGTCTCAAAAAAAAAGATTCACTCACAATAAAAGTAGACAAACAGGGAATTCCTGATGTTACTGAGAATCACAGACAAACTTATACATTATTCTAAAATAAAATAGAATGTGGAACCAGGAAAATAATGTCTAGTTTCATGAAGCAAGTGATCAAAGAACTGACTATATGAATGAAAAAAAAGGGTAGCATCAGAACAGATAAATAAAACTCAAGAATTAAAATAAGGCAAATACACAAAGGTTACAGCTTGTATATCTGAAACATGTAAGACGTAACTCAACTGTAGAATTTCTGTTCCGATCATCTGAACATGTTACTGGTTCAGATGAAGAGACCCCCAGATTTAAAATGATGAAGAGACAAAGCACAACTGGAGGGTCACAGCTAGACATGTGGCCAAGTGCTATGGGCAAAACTAGAATAAACACTTAGGTTAAATAATTTCAGCCATTCCACATGGCTCAGGTCTCAGAAGAGTCATATCTTTTGTACGATTCATTATTATACAAGTCAAAGGGTAAAAATTGCCCAAGAGTTGGAAGACTACTTCAATATAAGAGAGAATGTTTAATAGATAACTTTCTAGGATATGGGTCCATAGTTTTAACCTAAGAACTGCTGTTCTAATGTATCCATTACTTTTAATCTAAGCTCAAAAACAGAAATTAGAGGGTAGAAAGCAGATAATTATTTCAAAATGTCATCAAATTTGATTAATAGATTTTTTTCAAGTATCAGCTATGCATCAGGCACAAGAACATAAAGATACCCAAAGTCTGTCCTTGTTAAAGAGTAGTGTACATACATCACATCCCATTCAATTCCATTCATTTGTGGCCATTCCACCTCTTATGTTATAAAAATGGTGACATTTGGCATGTGGGATAAGAGCTCACAAAAGGGGGGGGGGAGCTTTGGGAAATGCAATGATGTAATATAATTACATACACACACAAGCATAAATATGTAAACAAAAAAAAAATAAATTTAAGAAAAAGATCTGACAAAAATCTGAATAGCAACATTGAACACTATCAAATCATACTTTAGTTTTGTGTTTTGGTACTTTGAAATTATATCTAAAAGTTATGAAGAGAGAGAGAGATGATAATTAAATGCAACAGAAGCTCCCAGATTGAGTCCTAAATCAGAAAAATGAGAGCTTAATCTGAATAAGATCTATAAAATAGTTAATGGCATTTCCTATATTGGGTAATTATTATGGTTATATATATAGAATGTGAGCACTGGAGAAGGTTGGTGAAGGGTGATATATGGGAACTCTGTACAATTTCTGCACTATTATTTTCCAAAGTAAATCTATATCAAAATAAAATATTTAATAATATAGAATAGGGAAAACATTAAAATGATCAAAAAATAAAACCTTTGGGTATCATTCATATAGACTCTAAAAGTAATTGTCAGAGCAGCAAAATGTCTCAAACTCTAAATCTATGTCGACTTACTTTTTGAGTCTCACAGTTTGGTTCACAACTGTGATTCATAAAACGAGAACAATTTCCTTTCTGAGTGGCATCTATTATCTAGAATAAAGAAGAAATTTAAGAGTTAATTTGACTTTAAAGAGTAAGACTTTAAAACATGAGCATTTTACAAAGGAAAGACATTAAGACAAATTTAAGACTATATCCCATACCCTCTGATGCATAGAACACTGTCTTATTACTTTACACATCAAAGTTACAAATATCCAACTGTTTCCTCTGACAACAACCATTCTTCCAAAAGGCAAAATTATCTCCATATCTATCAATGTCCTTTCCATTTACTTCTATGTATTTCTTACATCCTATTCTAATTCAACCTCATTTCATATGTATAAACCTTTATTTTACAGTGAGGTAGCTCTAAAACTTGAGTGTGGAGCTGAATGAACTTGTTAAAATTCTTGCTGAAACCAGCCCCAAAGTCAGATTCAGCCGGGTGCAGAGGGCAGAGTATGTCCCTAGAATATACTTTTCCAGACTGAATGTAGAAGCAGATAGGAAAATCCAGTTAAATTTGATTATGCCAGACATTAGAGATTTGTAAAAATGTACAAGAATGGCACTTTTCATTAAGAAAGTTGATTTTCATGAAAGCATGTTATTTGTTTTGACACATAATGGGTGCTGTTTTAAATGTTTTAATTAATATTTTACAATTTCCCAGGTTTGTTTGTTTGTTTTGAGACTAGGTCTCACTATTTTTGCCCAGGATACCACAGACTCAAGCAATCCCCAGCCTCAGCTTCCCAGGTAGCTGGGATTACAAGCGTGCGTCACCACGCCCAGCTATTTTTTTGGGGGACTAGGTCTTACTATGTTGTCCCGAGTGGGATGCGAACTGCAATCCCTAGCCCCAGTTGCTTCACAGGCTGAAGCTTACAGGCACAAGCCACCATGCCCGGTTCCAATTTCCCAGATAGTAATCTTGAATATGACATAGTTCACATAAACAAGAGTTCTTTAAGAAGGGTATCAATAAATTTAAGAGCTGCAATATGAAGCATGTATGCTTACATTTACATAGATATGTAAATGTCACCCTCTCCATGTTTTTGTAAACAAAGACACAAACAGTATACAGTATTTGATTGCTAATTATGGTCACATGATATAGAGATTACTCCATATCAATGACCCTTTCAAATTTAACAATTTCCAGGTCTATTTCAAAGCAAACACACTCATGCTGCTCACCTCATCATTCTTCAGGGCCATGAAATAATAGTGAATGTTTTTGTTCCGTGCATACTCCTTTACCCGGGCTTTGAACTCTTTATGATCAAGTACCTCTCCACAATATTCTAGTACAAATGTGTTCCTGGCAAAACAAAGAAGAAAACAATAGCACTTTCTACCTAAGGAACTATGGGAGGAAACACATATTCATACGAAAATAATGAATTTTTAAAATACTACCAAGTGGATAAAGTAGGCATTAGACAAAATATAATTGCATCTAACCAAAGTTAATTTTCTCCTTCCTAATTTAATGAATGTTGATCCTATTAAGACTTTATAACTTGTACATACTACCAAATGTAAATATTTGCTTAACTGGATACCAGTCCATACTTCCTCTAGTGATAGTAAAGTCTCCGTGACCTTTTTCTAGCAATATCAGTAATTAATGATTAAGCGCTCTCCTTGGCTTTTTTCAGCTACCTTCTACCCTTAATTGTTCTTTCCTTGGTTATTTACTTATTTTTGTCTACTGAATATATACTCACTCTGTCCCCATTCTTTTTTTTTTTTGAGACTAGGTCTCGCTATTTTTGCCCGTGGAACCGCAGGCTCTCGTTGCCCAGGGTACCACGGACTCAAGCAATCCCCAGCCTCAGCTTCCCAGGTAGCTGGGATTACAGGCGCGCGCCACCACTCCCTGCTATTTTTTTGGAACTAGGTCTTGCTACGGGCCCCAGGCAGGACTCGAACCGCGATCCCTAGCCCCGCTACTTCATAGGCTGAGGCTTATAGGCATGAGCCACCGTGCCCGACCAAGTCCCCCATTCTTTTACACTATAAAAGTTCATGCTCATCCATAACTTCAACAATTATGTCCACACAGGCAAATAATTCAGCACGCTTCTCCCCAAGTTCAGGCCTGAAACAATCTGTGTGGCAGTCTGGACTTACCCCTCAAAATAAACACGTCCTAACTCTAGCCATAAAAAAAAAAATAAAAAAAAAATTTAATGTAAATAACTTTTGTTTGTTTACAATACAATGTATATATTAAAGAAGGTATTACCTGGCCAATTGAAAAAATTAAACCTTCTTAGTTTAGAAAATAAAGCAGTTGAAAATCAGTAAGAACAATTATGTAAAAAAAAAAAACCTCAAAAAACAAGATTGGAGAAATTTATAGCAGATATACACATATTTGTACAGCAATCCATCATAAACACACTTAATCTTATAACTATTCATAAGATAGTCCTTAAAAAATTACTTTCATAAATACTTAAAAATTTTTTATAAGCTCATGAGTCACTTGTTTTGTAAAAAATATACTAGGACAATCATAAAATCTGAGGTTTTATGACATCAGACTCCATTTCCAGGATCTATTCCCTCCCTAAAGAAAAAAAACTGATACATCATAGGCTAACTTGTAGATTAAATGTGATGATGATTACAAAACAAACTTATACAAGGTATGAAAAGAACTTTGAACATCTCCTCCCCCAAAGGTAAAAAATTATGGCACTCTCCTCCCCTAACAATAACTATTTTTCTTATACTTAATGTTTTCTACTTTTATACTAAAACACTCAACTCTGATGACACTTTCAAATTACCTCTTCACTTTAAAAACTCTTAAATACTGGAACATTTCCAACCACTGAAACACTAAAACTACAGACTTCACACCATAAGGAACTCTGAAGGATATTACAATACCTATGGATCTATCTAATGGCCTGGGCTCAAAATCTCTTTATTTTAGGAATTTTAGAAAAATTGCCACCTTTCAACCCTCTATCCTCTTATTTTAGAGATTTATGTTGCTAAAAATAGTCAATATAAAAACATACGCAATTCTTAAAATTGGCTAGAAAAATTACACAAGTTTCATAGAAAAGCTAGTTAAAAAAATAACAAAACAAGAAACAACAAATTGCGTGGCATGCAGTAAGACCTTCAAGGCAAAGGCAGTAATTATTAAAACTTTTTCTTAGTATGAAATTGCTTCTAGTTGAATGAAGTCTCATCGCTGAACTCCTTTTTAAAGTCTATTAAGCTTAAATGAGTTTCTCTCCAACACATAAAAGGGCAGAAGGAGGCAGAAACTGGCGCTTTCTTTTTTATTTTTAATATCCAAAAGGTCAGGTTTACTATAAAAAGGGAACAAAAAGTAAAGAATACCTGCACAGACATAAGTGGGAAGAAAGAGCTACCCCCAAAGGGAACAGGTTTATTAAAAGAAAGGCCTGCATTATCACAGATGAGGCAGGAGAGCTGCTGTTGCTACTTTGCAAAGGGAGAAGGTTGAAGTAGAGACACTGTCACTTTCACTGCAATGTCAGGGGGTTGAGCTATGGAAGTGTTAGAAGGTATGGGTAGCAGCTGCATTTTCCTTTAAAATTTGTCAAAAAGATGAAACAAAGAATGGGTAAAGAAATGAGTAGGTGGAGAATCATAATAAAAAAGCAAACAATAAAATGTCAACAACTTAAAAACCTCAGTGGTAGTTAAATGGGGGTGAACTGTTCAAAGATTTTGCAAGTTTGAAATTTTTCATAATAAAACATCAGGTGGGAAAATGGCTTTGAAAAAAGTCCCATTTGCCCAAATAAATGTCCACTGACTAATGAATGGATAAACAAAATATCAGCTGGGCACCGTGGCGCATGCCTGTAACTGGCAGCCTAGGAAGCCATGGCGGGGAGTAGGGATCGTGGTTCAAGTCCTGTTTGGGGCAACATAGCGAGACCTAGTTCCAAAAAAACAGCTGGGCATGGTGGCGTGCGCCTGTAATCCCAGCTACCTGGGAAGCTGAGGCTGGGGATTGCTTGAGTCTATGGTACCCCGGGCAACATGAGCCTGCAGTTCAATGGGCAAAAATAGCGAGACCTAGTCTCAAAAAATAAAAGTGATATCATCCACATAATAGAATATTATTCAGCTATTAAAGGTAACAAAATGCTGATACATGCTACAACACAGATGAGACTTCAAAAACATGCTATATTAAAGAAATCAGACCCAAAGGGATATATTATACCAAATATCTAGAAAAAGCAAATTCATAGAAAACAGATTAGTAGTTGCCAAGGACTGACAGGAGGAGACAATGAGTTGAGCTTTATGGATATAAGGTGGTTGACATTTTCTGAGGTAAAGAAAAGATTTGGTACTAGACAGAGATGACTGATGTACAAAATTGTGACAGCATTAAATGCCACTGAATTATATGCTTTACAGTGGTTAATATTATGTCATAACTTTCCCCTCAATTTTTTTAGTAAAGCACCATTTGGTAGCCAGTAACATTGTCAACCTGAACAGCATTGCCTTCCATTCCTACAGCTTATAAGATTTTGGTATGGATTTGCTTGTTTTCTGGCAGAGTCTATCATGATACTTTAATATTAACTAGCATCTCAGTTGTTTTATATGTACACAATGGAATAGTATTCATCAGTCAAAAAAGACAAACATGTCATTGGCAGCAACATGAATGGAGCTAGAAGGACTCATACTAGCAGAAATAAGCCAGAAAGAAAAGAGAAATACTGGATGGTCTAAATAACATGAGGATGTAGGGAAAACAAACAGATAAGATAAATTTAAAAATTCAGCAGAACTGAAGCACAGAGCAAGAGAGGGAAAGGGGGGAAATCGGAAGAGAAATGGGCACAAAACACTGAGAGGGTGGTTCATGGGTGACAAGGTGGTGGGAGAATCCTGGGTAAACAACAATGTAAAATAAATGAATGAATGAATAAATGAATGAATGAATATTAATTAGCACCTCAGCTATATATATCTCCTTACCATGTGTATATCTGACAGTATGTTCTTGTTAGGTGGGAATACTTTTCTCAATGAATGAACATCTATCTCCTGGAATTGAAAGTTACAAAACTGTTTTTTTTAAAAAAAAAAAAAAAAAAAGGCTGGGCATGGAGGCGCATGCCTGTAGGTGGCAGCCTAGGAAGCCACGGCCAGGGGCCAGGGATCACTGTTCGAGTCCCACCGGGGACACGTAAAGAGACTTAGTCCCCAAAAAATAGCTGGGCATGGTGGTATGTGCCTGTAATCCTAGCTACCTGGGAAGCTGAGGCTGGGGATTGCTTGAGTCTGTGGTACCCTGGGCAACATGAGCCTGCGGTTCCATGGGCAAAAATAGCAAGACCTAGTCTCAAAAAAAAAGTCACAAAACTGGTATTATCAACATGTGGAAGATACAAAAGTAGGAAGGTATGGGAAGCATGGCATAAGCAGAAATAAGTTCTGGTATATTTTACCAAAGCAGGATTCTTTGTGAGTTAAAACTTAAGAGTTCTGGGAAAATTTAACCTTCTTTGTGAACTAGTCATACATTCTCTCCTTCCTCAGTCTCCTCCCCCAAAATAGAGTTGAGCTCATAAGCCATTGAAGAGTTTCTACTGCAAAGAATAAGAACTTATATCAAGTTTAAAATTGTATTTCAGCGCAAACTCTAAAAAGCAGTGTCCGATATACCACCCACTAATATAATATCCCTGCAAGAGAGGGCTATGTCCAAACTACAACTTCTTAAAAAAATTTTTTTAAAAGACCTTCAAGGACAAGTCTGGTTGATTCAGGTAGAATAAAAGAAACAAATCCTGAAAAACTACATCTAGACCAGAGGTTTAGTAACTTTAGAAACCTACTGGACTACCATGGAAAAGTATTATTTTCTATGTTGGTAGCTGTGTTCAAGCCTGTTATTTAAATATTGTAACAAATCCAATGAACTTAGATGTGTGATGTGAATCTGCAAGAGATTTATTTCGAAGAGAAAAATTTTTTAAGTTATAAATAATGTACTTTGATACTATTTTATAAAGAAAGAAAATATACAAGATTCCCACTACCCATTTCTTTAGATGACATTTTTTTCTCGTTGGTTCTGAAAGATAGACTGCTACAACATCACTTCCCATTTTTGCAAGAAAAAATGATTTGAATTTCGAAAGGTAGATAAGTATTCCTGCGAGAAAACTAAATTACTTGACAGTGGCAGTGGTGGTGGTGGTGGTGGTGTTTGTTGCTGTTATAGCTTGATACCTGGTTGTTTTGAACCCCCATAAAAAACAAACTAAAATCCCACTTCAGTTCTTATCTAGTATGCCCTTATGCTCAGAGAATTCTAAAAGAATAGTACCATAGTCACTAGAAAGCAGTTTCATTTATGTATTTAAAAATTTCTTCCGACCATTAATACAAGTACTCTGTATATATTTAACTTTACAGAAAAAGGTACTCAAATTCTCATAAGACTATTTAAGTATGCTATATAAATTTTAAATCTTTAAAGGAAAAACTGAACATAATAGAAAATAAAGAGTCTTTTGCTACATTACACATGTAGATGAAAATGAAACATAATATTGAATGAACATTATTCATTCAACAAATTTTACTGAGTATATCAATCAAGTGTGGATTAATTCTCTACCTTGAGTGTCTTCAGATACTCTTTTACTCTGATCCAAACTCTTACACAGACTGATATATTCTGTCCCAATTACTTTCATAGGTATTCTTAGGGTCTACAATAAACACTCGGTAGTTGCTTAGAATTAAAGAGAAAGTAACCATTAAAGAAGGATCTGCTTAGTGAAATTATTACAAGTTATAAAATGTTTTTCTCATATAAACAGAAGAATTTTTCCTACAAACCAACCAATTGGAACAACACAAAATGAAGCAAAAATCAATTTAAAAATACACTTACGAAGGAAGATCTTTGGCAGCTCTCAAGCCCCAACCTTTCTTTTCTGTGAGTATGACTTCCACATCTGCATGTTGTTTTCTCTGAAACCGTCTGTTGGAACAGTAATCCCCATTTGGACACCGAGAAGAACTGAAATGAGAAATGGTGAAATTAATTTTAAAGTAGCATAAAAGTAAAAATATGCGCAGTAGCAAGTATGATATAACTTCAGACACCTAAATTTTTATGCATAATCAGCATATGTATGGTAAACCTCCAAGTGAGCCATCCTCAGTAGTTCTTTCCATGATGTAGCGATTCTTTAGAAGGGAGTGTCTACATTGTTAAACAGATGTCATCTAGTCATCACAAGACTGGTCTGTCTTCCGTTTCCTGGATATCTGGTACATTTGTAGACTGCACAAGCTTGCAATATTCTAACAACTTTGCAGAGCTAACTTATTTTCTGTCAGGAGACACTTTCTTTAGCAATCTGCTGAAATCATTAATTTCACCTTTGGAGTATAGTTAACAAAGTCATCACTAAACATGTTTGTGTTCAAAGTAAACACATTATACATTCCTTCTCCAAGGATTCAAGAATACAAAGAATAAATCAAACATCCACTGAATCTTAATATTCCAAAGCTGACAGAAACAAAGCCTTTTAATATGGTGTAAGAATATGATAGAAATCACCATTTCCTATACATATAATTATTGCCAAATCAGTAGAAAGTAACATTTCTGCAGATGCTCAAAGGATGAAGGATTCACTTTAGAGTGAGACGTAAAAGTTTTAAAGAATCTCTAACGACACATAAGATATGGAGCGAGAAGGAAAACAAGAGATACCACAGTCTTTGCCGAGATGTAGAAACAGAAAACAAGACCCCTCAAGGAAAGGGGGTAAAACAGCTAAAGATAACTGGTAAGAAAGATGTGTTGCAATGGAAAGACAGGTTGTTGATATACAGGTTGCTGATATAAAGGGCTCTTAATACCAAGCTAAATTTTAAGATGAAAATTATTAGATGGAGTATGGCAGTAACAAAAAAAAAAAAATTCTGCACTTCGTATTTATCTAGTAAAGTTGGCAGGAAAAGTCAGACAAATACAGAGATGAGAGGAACTATGTCAAATTAGAAGAGTAATGCTAACTCTTAATGTTTCTCTTACATAAGTACTATGATCTCAACTTTTAAATTTAGATAAAAAAATATCAAAATTGCTTTCACTCTTTTTTTCTGATGTCCTGCTTTACTTTTCAACACTGTAACATGAACAAAATAATGGAGTTTTGAAAGAAAACACTTCACTAACACTAAAAAGATTCTATTGTCATAAATCACTGTAATATTCTATGTTAAAAATAATTTTTTAGCAAACAGGCTAAAGTTAACTGAACTTAAAATGCAAAGATACTGCTTAAAAACATGAAAACAAAGGGAAAAGTTTAGGGGACACACACACACACACACACACACACACACACCCAACCACCCCACTCTCCCCACCCACCTCCAATTAGAAGAGAGAAATGGCATTTTTGAAATTTTAGGATTTTGCACACACACACACACACACACACACACCCTACCCACCTCCAATTAGAAGAGAAAAATGGCATTTTTGAAATTTTAGGATTTTGCCTCATTTTATAGTAAAAGCTAAATAATAACTGATTTATTTTCTCAGCATATAAACTTTCAAGAGAGAAAAGGAGACTGGATAAAAATTAACATTACAGAGCACTTACAATGTGCCCATACTGTACTGCTTTAATATGCTCTACAATAAGGAAAATGTATCTCCTTTGAGCAATTCTTGTCCTAAGACTGTGTGTCTACCCAGCAATATCTGTCAATAAACCTTTCCCTTTCAAAAATAGCATTAACTGCAGAAGCAGTTCTGTATCTGCCTGTGGTCAATGGAGGTGCCTTTTTTCCTTTCTCTTTTTCCTAATAAACTCTTCCTTTTAAAGTGAGGGGGAAAAAATTGCTTTTAAACACTACTATACATTGAATATTATTGCTTTTACATAAATAATCAGCAAAAGGTTAAATTCTATTTCCCATTCAAATTAGTTTAATAATTGATTTAATTAAATTATTGAAAGAATGTAGACCATTCTAATTTACTTACCATTCAATCATGAGCAGACGATTAAGACAATCTTCTCCACATGCTATTTCACCTTGAGCTCTTTCATCTTTAGAAAGAGGTGTACACTCACATTGCATTCGCTTAATATCTCGATGGGATTTGTTCTTCTTTCTAATGGGTAGATTTTTATAATTGGTTAAAGAAATATCCCTAAAATAATACAACATATACAATCAAATATGCACCAAATCTCATTAGTTTTATATATATATATTTTTTATTTATTTATTTTTTTGAGACTAGGTCTCGCTATTTTTGCCTGTGGAACCGCAGGCTCTCGTTGCCGGGGGCCACAGACTCAAGCAATCCCCAGCCTCAGCTTCCAAGGCAGCTGGGATTACAGGTGCGTGCCACCGCGCCCAGCTTTTTTTTTGGAACTAGGTCTCGCTATGGGTCCCAGGAGGGACTCGAACTGCGATCCCTAGCCCCAGCGACTTCATAGGCTGAAACTTACAGGCACGAGCCACCGTGCAGGCCCCATTAGTTTTATATTTAATGATTCTTGTTAAGTCAAACTTCAAAAGAAAGAAAACATTTAAAGGCCGGGCACAGTGGCGCTTGCCTTTAACAGAAGGAGTCCGTGGGTTTGAGACCCACCGGGAGCAACATAGCAAGACCTAGTCTCAAATAGCTGGGTATGGTGGCTGATGCCTGTAATCTTAGCTACCTGGGAGGCTAAGGATCGCTTGAGTC
>PVHY01012572.1:0-44061 GCA_004024945.1 Uropsilus gracilis | reverse complement strand
TCTTCTCTCTGTCCTCCTCCATTCTGTTCTCTGTACTCTCTTGTTCTGTCTCTTTCCCTGTCTTTATCTTTGTCCCCTCCCTGATCCCTTAATCCTCTTTTCTCTGGAGAAGGCTTAACTTCCCTTCTCCAAATCTCCACCCACCAATGCTAACAATAGCTATTTTAATGCATCAACACCAGTACTGGGGGCCACAGCCCAGCAACACACCCTTCCACCCACCTACCCTACAAGTTATTTGACAATTGTTTCCCATAGATTCTGTACTGTAAAACAAGGAAAAACAAGGCACATTATCTGTTTTTAAAGATCTCCCATTTTCTTATGGAAAAGACAGACAGGTAAATAGGCAATTACAATACTAAATGTTAAATACTATGAGCAGATTATGATTGTGGTGTTATAAAGGGAACATAGAAGATGAGTTTCAAAGGCTGAAAGATCAGGAAAGGCATTTAGTTCCTCTAGTAATGATCAATTTATGTAAAATGTTTTCTTTTTTAAGTTGACCTTAGCCAACAATTACCTTAGATTAATGTACAATTCATCTTATAGAAAACACTTAGGGCAAAACTCGATTCTTTCAAAGCTGGAAGAGAGAAGCTTCTATTTCAATCTCATGGCTATTTCACTTTAGGGACCAGAACATGCTGATTATGGCTATTTTTCTGCCTTTCAGTTCTGTTTGGAAAAGGGTGTTGGTGTATTTTATATAGCTGAGTTGAATAAGTTCTAGCACTTACCACTATAATTTACTGCATGTGAAACTCACTTGTTTCCTCAATCACAAAAGAAATGCACTAGGAAAGTTTCTATCCCACTTTTATATGTCCGAAAAAAATATTTATTTTTTTGTACAACACACACAAAGTCACAAAGTTTAGACTAAACATTAATAACTAAGTGTTATATTCTAAGGTATTTTATTATGTGACATAGAATTTTAGAAAAGTTCTTTTATCTAGTTAAAATATGCAATTAGTTTATACAGAATCTTTACAGTTTTGAACTTAGAAGGCTGTGTTTTTTTATAATGTTAGTTTGCTTGTTAATGTAAAATGTTAAGATACCCATGCTCTGATTTTTTTTTTTATTCAATGTTTCTTGAAGCAAGAAATTTTACTATCTTATTATTGGGAATTTAGAGGATATATACTGTGTCCCAATTAGTAACAAATCCAATTTAAAAGAAGAATGAATGAGAGCAATGTAAACCATCTACAATCATTTGTCCTAGAACATTCAGCTATGGTATTAAATTTAAAATCAATGTGGATGTTGCCACAGGCACAAGCACACATCAGCTTTGTAGGCAATGATCACAAGGCTTGCCAGCTTTACTCTTGGTTATCTTTTTAATTTTTCAAACATTTTAAATATGTTCATGGACCACTCAAAATAACGAGAAACTAAGCAACCAACTCATTTTTTGTTTATGAACCAGATACCAGTGATCAAATATGCTTTGGGAATGTAGTCATTAAAATACAAAAACTGAACTGGATAGAGGAAGCCATTTTGGATGGAAAAGTTAAAGTTCCTTCAGTGTTTTTAAAGACCACCAATAATGCCTTTTAGAGAAAGTATTTTCCAAATCCTCCACAACTGTGATTCAGACTTGATGAAACAAAAGTGCAAGCAGAAGGCTAAGTGCTCCATCTAGAGTACAAAGGAACCATGTTTAAACAACTGGAAGGGATCCTTTAGGAAAATGAGTTTCTCAGACATACCCTTCATTACAAACATGGATGGGGAAAAGATGAAATATTATTTCATTGCTTACAAGCTTAGAAAATGTCATTTGTTAGTTGAATTAGATTTCAGTTAGAATTCTAGATTGAGAATCAGTTAGAATTCTTAGAATTGTTAACTAGTCTTCAGTGATTCTTTGAAATGACCAGTCTTTCAAATTTAGCAATCTAATCAAAATGACATACAGTGAATTCCTGGCTGCATTAAATCAATCAGAGGACAACTGAAAATATGAATAGAGTGAATAGAGCATCAGTTTCTTAATTATCATTTAACACAATATGTTGAAAAATATTCTTTATCTTCCATTATGAATGTAGCTTTAGGTAGATTTCAAACAATTTAAACAACCACCATATTTTTATTTTGGATGACCACACTTACAATAAAGTGTTTGTATTTTGTTAATATCTCACTTATTTGTATTTAAGCTAATATTAGGTTGTTGAGTAGGAATGAATTGCACTAACATTTCTATGTTCCTCTATGCTTATATTTTGTCACAGAACTGGATAATAAAGAAGATGCAGAAGCAAAAATTTTTCCTAACCATATATGATTGATTAGGAATTGTCCCATTACATATGAAGAGAGAACCATGATGTAGGAACATAAAAAATATTTTTTAAAGGAATTGTCCTAGATTTGACAATGATCATAAAAACTCACACTGACATTACCAAAAACAAGTTTGAAATAGAAAGGAACATTTCTAAATTATCGACATGATACATGTCCATTAATCGTGCTAGAGGGTTTTAATTTTAATCATCTAGTATATAGGACAAAATCATTGTCCTCTGAAGAAATGATTAAGAAACTTTAAACTCAAATAAGTAAGGGATAAAAATAGTATAGATGTGTATCAGGTCATTAATAAAATGTTATTTTTGGCTTTCATATTGTCAGCTTCTTAAAATTTATATTTTGTTATAATTTATTCTTATTTTAGATAACCATATTTACATTATCTCTAACTTTGTATTCTTATTTTTTTTTAGATAAAATACTTCTATGTAAAATCTGAAGCCATAAAATATACAGAAGAAAACAGAGGCAAAACTTTCCATGACATAAATTTCAGAAACATCTTTATAGACTTGTCTCTAGTAGCAAGGAAAGCAAAAGAGAAAAACAGCTGGGATTGTATCTAACTGAAAATCTTCTGTATGATGAAAGAGACAGTGACCAAAAATAAGAAACATCCTACTGTGAAAACATTTTCACACCATACATCTATCTGATAAGGGACTGCTATAGAAAATCTACACAGCACGTATACACTCAATGAAAAGAAAACAAATAACCTAATAAAAAAGGATAGAAGAGCTAACTAGAAATATCTCCAAAGAAGACATACAGATGACAAACAGACATATGTAAAACAAACAAACAAACAAAAATTCATCATCACTTATTATCAGGGGAATGAAAATTAAAATCACAATGACATAGCACCTCACACCTGCAAGAATAGCCCATATCAACAAAACACAAACAAATGCTGGCTAAAGTGTGGAGAAAAAGGAATCCTATAATTATATTGTTGGTAAGAATGTAGACTGGTACTTTCTATGGGCATGGAAAGAAGTGTATAGATTCTTCAAAAGACTAAAAATGGATCTACCATATGACTCAGCAATTCCACTCCTAGTTACAGATCCAAAGAGGACAGAAACAGCAATTTGAAAAGAAACCTGCATGCCTATATTTATATACTAGCTTATTTTACCCTAGCAAAATGTGGAAACAAATGCCACAGAGCATATGTAGTTTCTCATTCTTAAAAAAGGGCACTCAAGTTATCTACTGCATCAATAATTCTTACAGTATCTAGAAATTCAATTTCATTGAGTAAAATATTCATGCTTCAAGCTTATTCTTCCCACCTCCCCCTTTTTTTGTTGATTCCATCTTTAGTCATTTCTCTTTTAATTACATTATTAGAAAACTACCAAAAAAATAAGATCTATACTTCCCAGGACTCAATCTTTGCTGTTTGTTAATAGATATAAGAATAGTCATGGACATAATAGTCTTCCAGATATGTTCATTTCGAATTTCTCCTCTCAATGAGTTAAGAACTCGGACTCTTTTTCTCTAAAGTTGTTTGACAATTGGGGAAAGACTTATTTCAGTAGAACTGAACTATTTATGATAACAGGAATGACTAAAAAGGGTTTTATACTAATAGCATGAAGATTCTTCACTGAGTCATTGTTGTTCTGAGTCATTCATTATAATTTGTTCAGTACCAATAGCGGAGGCTGGACTTCTGAAATTTGACTGATGGGCTATATTATGAGGGGCAACCAGAGGTTTTAAAAAATATATGAAATGAAATTCAGAAAACAGTAATGGTAATGGCATATGAATTATTTTATAAAGAAAAATGATGGTAAATATTGAATAAAACCCCCTAAAATATTTTCTATCAACCAAGTTCTTTTAATTCCTTTATACACAATTGGGACTCATCTTCAACTTGGATTCATAGAAAGCACAGTAAGTCCCATATTTCATCAACATAAATAATTAACTGGAGAAGGACATGCAATATTCATAGCTGCAAATTATTAAAGTTGATTGCAAGAGTGTAGAAAATACCCAAGAATGAAAGAAAAATAAATAATCTGATATTTTATTTATTTATATAATGAACTAGGAAAAAACCCCATTCCTTTTAAGCAATTGCAAATGGTGGGTATGTTAGTTTGTAGAATAACTCATCTATATTTGATGTGTGTTTGAAATGATAAAGGATTTAATGGTTCAAGGGTATTTTGCCAGGGGTTAGGCAATAGGAATAGAGGAAGTGCTCCCATTTTCTGGTTGTTTTTTTTTTTATATTCATTGTTTTATTTCAATAATAAAACAACTGTTATTGTGAGAGTCAGAGCAGTTGTTCAATTTGTTGTCACAAAAAGATAATGATTTATGTTCTTAGATGTTCTTGATTTTGTGGGGAGTGGTTTTTATGGGTTCTAGAAAATAGCTATTGAATAAATAAATTTTTACTGACATATGCTGCTATTTGGCCCTAGTCAATACCAATCGCCAGGCACAGAGCTCAGGGCTGACTGATAGTAATATTAATTAATATCATAAAGCTTTATCAAAGAGTGTCCATATGATGATGAACAATTGTTATTTGAATGACACAATGTGGCTGAAAATTGGTCAAAAGAACAATAGTTCAGTGACATCAGTTTTCTTTTCAGACACACGCTAGCTATTCCCAGATATTACAGGTGTTAAGGTGGATTGTTTTTGCCTCTTTCTTAAACCTTGTTTGGTAGGAGACTTCAGAGCTTGAACCCTTAAGAAAGCAAAAAGATGGATTGCGTCCTAGTTTAGGAAGCTGGTTAGCATTTCTAAGGAAATGAAAAGGGACTTGATGTGAGATTGAACTAAGTCTACCAGGTGTAGAATTTTAGTGGGAGTTAACACAGCTCATCTTGCTGATGAGGTGATTTCAGGGTGAACTCTAAAAGACTGCATTGTTCAGCATGTGGCCCCAAGAGCAATGATGCACAAATTAACTGTGTTCAATCACTCAGAAAAACTTACCATCATCACCCGACTCTCTGACATTACCTCTCTTGCTGCTTTTTTTATCACAGAAAATAAAATGGGATTGAGGAAAAGAAAAAGAAATTTGAAAATCTGGCACCAATTTCTCCAAAGAAAAAAAGGGAAATTTTTAACAAGAAAAATATAGCGTAGTTTCAAACCACATTTATGACAAATACCACTTTTACTTTAGAGCATTAAAAAATGGAATAGTATATCTTTTTCTAAGTGCCTAGAAATTTGTATGAGTGTGTCCTTAATCATATAACTCCATCCTTCTTTATTATGAGTACACATGTTAGTCACTATAGTCTATAAAATCCAATTAACTGTGACACTCTACCCTAAATGCCATGTACAATATAGTGTATTTGTGATAAAATACCTAGGGAACAATTGAATATTATGGGAAATGGCACTAAATGATCACACAGCTATGACGCTCTTTCGGACAATGAACCTGCATTTTACTAGAGTAATAACTCATGCATAGGAATTGCCAGAGTTTGAGTAACCAAAAATGGAATTTTCTGACTAAGTTTTATCAGTGTATATCCAAAAAATTTCTCACAGAATCAAGGTAACTCTAAAACCTTAAACTAAGATTATAGTTTGAGAATGAAATTAAGAGAATAAAATCTCTACATAATGACTAAAGTTAGATAACTATAAAAATAATATAGTTTAATTGATAATCTATAAATGAGTACTGGAACCTTTGAAGACATTCAACTTCTGTTCATGGCTATCATTTATTCATGTAGTTATTCATTCATCAAATATTCATTAAGCTCCCAATCTGTCTCAGGCATTTGGTTAGACATCTTATGAAAAAATGGCTATTTTATCTTTCCTAAAATACTAGCCTATCAACAGTGTATCACCCAATTGGCAGAAATACTGAGTTAACACAAGGTGGATCTGACACCATTGTCAGGTAGGCTGGGAATAGTAAGACAATGAGTCAGAATTTTAAAAATATTTTTGGAATCATTTTAGAAGAGAAAGGATCTCTGACTTTCAATGGAATTATTCAGTACACTTTGCAGGTAAATAATAATAAGAATCACATCAAGAAAATTTGGAGTCAGAATTTGAGTCCAGGTCTTCCTGATTTCAGAGTCCATGTTCTCCATGCATAATAAGGAAATATGCATGTGTTTTTTAGTAGCTTGATGACATTACTTTTAGTCATTCTCTAATTCTTGCATTTTAAACATTCTAATGAAGCAATTTTGCACTGTGATTTATACTGCCTCTGCTTGTGACTTTGATCATTAAGAATTTGTCTCTCCAATTTGGGGTTATTTCTGAATATACTTCTAAATGAAATTTTTGTTTATGGAACTCTAAGGAATTTTTGACACTTAAGCAAAAACTCTACCTTATCAAATTATTTATATTCTCATAAATAATGCAAATGTTTTGAAAATAACCAACATATAGAGGGTTTCAAGCATAGCATATTTTTTCCTGACAAAATTTAAGTTATCAACATCATGCTCTATAACCACCAAATACTTTTGTTTTCCTATAAACTAGATCATTCTCTTACATAACAGTCCACAGATAGTCATAATCAAGAAAATAACATTATTTTTATATAATGCTCTGACAAAAGTCTTATTTCTCTAGTGATCCTAATAAATGTCTATAGCAAACAGATTCAGTTCTAAATCAGGTATAACATTTTATTGTCATATCTTTTTAGCCTCTATCATTCCAGCTCTATCCCTTTGCCTTTCATTGATTTTAATTTTTCTTTATTCTTTGAAGACTAGAGAACTAGCTATATTGTCAGCTTTTTTCTGATAATTTGATTCAGTTTTTGCATATGTTACACAATCGATGCTGTTTTTCTCTCATTGCATTCTATCAGATAGAAAGTGATTTCTCTGTATCTACATTGATCACTTTATTAAAGTATTGCCTGTAAGGTTTAGCCTTAGTGAAATAACCCTTTTTATCTTAATTAATAATCAAAAATGTTTTGTGGTTAATAACTTGAAATTTATGCAAATATCCATCATCTGGCTATCTATTTATTTGTAATTTATATTTGTGTTGGCTCATGTATTGGGTTATAATTGTTATTATTTACTTGGATGCTCAGTTTCTCCAACATTTGATCAATGGGAACCAATTCAATCTTCTTTGATGGGTTTCTGTAACTCCTTAGCATTTAATTGAAGCAGACTCTGATGTTCAGATAGTGTGGGTTCACTAATTCAATTGGTTAAAAGACCTTAAAAGCAGAACTGAAGCTTCCCTGAAGAAGTTCTGCCTATATTCAGAAGTTCTAACCTGCCCTTTGTGATCCCACTCCCTCCATATTCTAATCTTGTCTAGTCAGACCCCACAATTGTATGAACCAATTCTTTCAAAAACCCTTTGAATTTACATCTCCTAGAAGTATGCATCATAGATCTATATTTCTTTATCTATACTTATATTGAGAAAACATGAATTATATCAAAATGCATAATTCTAAAGTACTATCCACTTTTATAACTTTTTTGGTAATTCTCTGATATTAAAAATTTTGATTACCTTTACCCTTAATTTTTAACTTTGTATCAAAACAATTTTTAGCTTTGTATCAAAAATTTTTAAATTGTATCAATTTCCCATGGAAATTCCCTATTTCCCAGCACTTTTATTGATTTCTTTCTCCCCAAAAAAGGGTATCCAACTTACCCCATTCCAGATATGACAACCAGCACCAATTAACCCACAATGTCAATGACTTAGTCCCTGCTGGAGAATAATTTAGCACTACCCTACTCTTTTTCTGAAACCTTCTTCATGCCTGGGATCCTTAGGAAACCCAAACTAGGATACTTTGTGCCAGGCTTTCCTCCTAATACAAACTCTTGCCTCACCCCTTACAGACCTGGATACCTTGAATTCATTTCCCAAACCCTGTACAGATACCTTTGAACCATGTGCACACATCTTGCTCTGCAAAATGACTGTTCTATCCTGTCTCACCCCTCCCCATCCTACCTCTGAAAATACAAACCTTATTCTGTTTCAGGTAATGCCTCTCAGACTGAGTTGTTCAGAAAAGGAGAAAAGGAGGAATGGGACAATTTGCAGTTCACAGTCTCTACTTTTATCAGTAGTTCTCAATACATAATGATAGACTGTTTCCAGCTTGGGGGGATTTTGAGTAATTTTGCCATGAACATTTATGTCCAGGTTTTGTGAGTCCAAGATTATATCTATTTTGATAGGTATTCCCCTAGTGACTAATAAAGTTGAACATCTTTCCTTGTGTTTATTATACATATCCTCTGTGGTGAAATATATCTTCCTTCCCTCCTCCCTGGTCATATTGGGTTAACAATTATTATATTTTTTACTATATATGTATACATATATATATACATATATAGCTTTTGAGACTAGGTCTTGCTATGCTGCCCAGGAAACTGCAAGTTCACGTTGCCCAGGGTACCATGGAGTCAAGTGATTTCCAGCCTCAGCCTTCCAGGTAGCTGGGATTACAGATGTGCGCCTCCATGCCCAGCTATTTTTTGAGACTAGGTTTTGCTATGTTGTCCTGGACAGGTCTTGAACTCACAGAATCAAATGACTCCTAGTCTTGGCCTCTCTTAGGCTGGGATTAAGGCACACACCACTGTGCCTGGCCTTATTTTTTACTATAAAATTTGACAGTCCTTTGAAAGTTCTAAATACTGGTCACCCTGTCAGATAAATGGTTTGCAATGTTTTCTCCCTGTCAATAGTTTATGTTTTCATGCTATTCACATAATCATTTACTGTTTAAGTTTCTATTTTCATGAGGTCCAATTTATGACTTTTCTGATAGTCAAGTTTTTTGAAGTCTAAGAATAGTCTGTGTATTTCTAACCTTTAAATATCTTTTCAATTCAACCCAGCAATTCCACTACTGAGAATCTACCCAAAGGACTCCAAAACACTCCTCCTTTAGGACACCTGGATTGGCATGTTTATTGCAGCATTATTTACAATAGCCAAGATATGGAAACAACCCAAATACCCTCAAACGGATGAATGACTGGAAAAGATGTGGTATATTTACACAATGGAATATTATACATCAATCAAAGACAAACATATCATTTACAGCAACATGGATGAAGCTAGAAGGAATTATGTTAGCAGAAATAAACTAGAAAGAAAAAGAATATGAGATTATTTGAGGGATATATGAAAAACAAACAAACAAATGCTTAAGAAAAATTGAAAACTGGCAACAGAACTAAAACATAGAACAAGAGAGGGGGAGGAGGGAGAGAATGAGGGTGAGGGAGGCCACAAAAGAATAAGATGGTGCACCGGTGGTAACGTGATGGGAGAGCATCAGGATAGACAATGATGCAATATATATGTATATAGATATGTAAATGCAAACAATAAACAGTAAATAAAAAGAAAAATGAAGCATTCTATCTGAATAAACATCTACATAAAAATGTTGAAAAAAATCTTTTCATTATATTTTTGTCCAAAAGTTTCATTCTTAAAATTTATGTATAAATCACAGATCCATTATAAGTTAATTTTTACCTATACATGTTCAATTCATTCAGCATCATTTAAGAGTCTCTACTGAATTCCTTTTGCACATTCATCAAAAACCAGATATATTTTTATGTGCCTTTTTCTGGGTTCTTTGTTCTGTGTTATTTAACCAGTATTACAATGTCTTGATTTTTATGTATACAAAAATTCTTGAAATCCATTAGGGTGTTTCTTCTACTTTATTCTTCCTTTCAAAATTGTGGTAATCATTCATTACAGATATCTGTATATATAATCATGCTGTACCTTCAACTTACACAATAGCAAATATCAATTATTATATATCAATACAGCTAGCATGGAAAACAAAAAAAAATCATAAACTATAATATGGCATATGTGCAACAGATAATATTCTCCATGACTGCACATTAAAATTTTTTTTTGCTTAAGATAATCCTTCTCAATTTAGTGACTACTTAACTGATGGCTGCTGTCTTACTGAAAACTCTAATACATTAGAAAAATGCTGAATCTGGAAAGGAGTAAGCCGTGTTCCTGTGTACTATCTGCATAATTTGTATACAGAGAATTGTGTATAAATACGTCATTTTATTACACAAGTAAATGACTCAGATGCTTCGAGTGTAAACAAATCAAGGAACTAAGTAAATTAAATACTTTGGAAAATTGCCCTATCATGTTTGGGCAACTAACTTTAATTTGTGTGCTGAATTAGCTATTCACTGCTTGACTCAGGAATTTTAAAGCCTGATAGGAAGCAAAAACTTCAGGGAAATACACCTGCCTTGCATATGTGGGTTCAAACGGAGAAGGGAGGACTTGTAGTTGATAAGCATAATACTTTTCAAATATCCTTCAACATCTGACAATAATTTCCTAAGGTTTCCTAATGAGTAACACAAACTGGTAGCTTGAAACAACAATTTTCCTATCTCACTGTTCTGAAGGCTAGAAGTAAGAAATTGAGACATTTCCAGAACCATTCTCTCTCTAGAGAGTATTCTTATTGTCCTTTCCTTGCTCCTAGTGGCTGCCAGTAACTCCTGCCATTCCTTGGCTTTCGAGCATGTCACTCCAACCTTGGTTTCCTTCATCACATGACCTTCTTGCTAGTGTCTGCAATTTTCCTAAGTCATTGGATTTAGGACACACCTTCATCCAGAATGACCTCATTTTCCCTAATTACATTTGCAAATATATTATTTCCAAATAAAGGTATGCTTCAAGTTTCTGTATAAACATATTTTGATACTCAATCAGTTTATGTCCCCATTCCGTTTTTGGGGTACATTCACATGTAGCTTCCTATAAAATGAGCATTTTACTGATTAAGCAGCTGTGGATAAGACTTTGAAGTTGCTCTCAGGATGAACCTCTGCAGTGACATGGTTTAAGTAGAGATAACCACCACAGACAATGTGAGCTTCATATATTTTTAAAAAATATTTAATCAGATAAATTATAGCTCTTGATCATGAAATTAGAGACTATTTAATAGAATCTCTTATAAACAAGGACATTTGACACACTTTCTAATTTTCCATACACATGGGGAGACATGCATAATTTTAGTTAGGCATTTTGAAATTCTGAAGATAGTCAACTGGTCAAGACGATCTGAAGATAGTCAAACTGGTATAAAGCTATTATCACTGTATCTTGACCTCTAAGGTATGAATTACTGTCTTAAAATTAATGATAAAGACTTGTGAAAATAGCAGTTAAATATTTCATCTACTTTATAATTCATTAAATTATAGTTCACATTTCATCATCTATTCTTAATGATTATAGTTAAAGATTGCTGTTAAGTGACAAAATCATATTGATAGGTAGAAATTAGTTGTGGAAAAATTTTTTCCTTCTCCAAAAATACTAAAATATTTAATATTGTACTAAATAAAGTGTAGTTAGTAATTTATCACCTTATTAGAATATTTCCACTTATTGTTTAATAATGCCAATATTTTGTGCTTCAAAGGCAGGTATTTCCAATAATTTCAGAGACAAAAAAACTGAAGTTTATGGGGTTAAGAGACTCACTCCTTTCTCTGCTGGATAGTGCAAAGCAGAAATGAAATTTCAACCAGGATAATCATTAACATGTACATCTACTGTTCTTTCCTTTGTCACAATTAACTCTAGGCTAATAATAGCAATTCCTAAAGCATTGTCCCTTGTATTTGAACATGGCTACAAGTTTAAGAGGATCTCAGAGCTGAAATTTAGAAAAATCTAGCTTTTAATTTCAGTATTTATTTGGTTTCAGAGGTTTGTAAATTGGTATTATATTTACTCTTTTGCTCTTGAAGGTTGAGATGAGGAAGCAGATACAGAAATATGAAACTGCTAGGAAGAGCTGTGTGTGTGTGTGTGTGTGTGTGTGTGTGAGAGAGAGAGAGAGAGAGAGAGAGAGAGAGAGAGAGAGAGAGAGAGAGAGAGAGAGGGAAAGTGCTGAGGTTCCTTTTAGGCACAGCATGCTAAGACATTTACAAAGACTCCCTTCTCCTTAATAATAGTCCTTATACTTCAGCTAAATGAATTCTTTCAATTGATCATGATACCATGTTCTAAAGACACCAAGTTTATAGTCTAGTAGGGAAGATGGGCATTAAACAAGTACTTTTATGAAAGTATGATAAGAGTAAAGGGACTACCCAAGAAGTATACCACATTAAGTATCACCATTCATTCATTCATTCATTCATTCATTCATTCATTCATTCATTCATTCATTCATTCATTCATTCATTCATTCATTCATTCATTCATTCATTCATTCATTCACTTGTGCTTTAGTTCCAAGACATTCAGAATCAGTATTCGGTAGAGATCCTGAATAGTGAGAAGGGGGCCCATGATGTTAAAGTGGTTGGAAGAAAAGAACACTAAATCAGAAGGCCCATTTTAATTCCTTCTAATTTGGCAGAATTGGAAGTGATATGTTGCCCTCACTTTCCAAGCCCCTAATGTTTTCTCTTGTTTATTCTCTTTGTATATGAAGTAATGGCATTGATTTTTCTCTTGCAAGTTATTTGCATTGCTTTGGAACTGAAAGACACTTTTTAATTATGAAAGTATATATGTATATAAAGTATATACAGTGTGTGCATGTATATATATATATATACATATAAACACACAATAGTTTGTTTATACATATATATCACACTGGCATAAATTAAAAACTCAAAACATAATATTACAGTATTTTTTAAGAATCATTAAGCATATTTTTAAAATGCTATTGTTGTGGATTTAGACATGATGAAGTACAGTGGATGGACAAAATCCATCTGCACAAAAAGCAACATATTAAATGGTTTTGGATCAAGTTTCCCTGGCTAGTAGTAAAAAAAATGACATTTTTACGTGAGCCATAAAACAACTAACAAACGAAGCTATAATCATGGGATTATTAGCAAATAAACTTGCTTGGATTTATAGAGCTGTAGATCTGTTGGGAAATATCCACATGGTAAGTAGAAAAAAAAAGGATTCATATAATTTTATATCAAATTTCAAAGTGCAATCAATGATTTATTACAACTTTATTGTATTAACCCAGATGGTGCATAATTTGGATATGTAACCCTGCATGTGAGAAATACTTTATAAATGCCACGTATCTCTGGTAGGCAGTAGTGACTGCTTGCCAGAACAACATTCTATTCCAGAAGGTCCATGCCAACACGAATAAAGAAGGGAAATGACATCTTACTTATTGTAGTAAAGAAACTGCAGTGCAAACAATAACAACAATTAAGCAATCAAAGAAGCTATTAAGTAGGAAGAATCTGTTCTAAATGACTGACCATGCTGAACCTATAAAATAAGACCATTGCTTCTCACTCAGACCAAAAGAAACTGTTTGGAGTGTCCTCTAAGTTTCTGCTTTAGAAGTCTTTTTATAACCAGCTGTCTTTCAACTATTTATTACCACAAAATATCAGAGTGATTCAGTCTCTTTAATAATATCCTCACTGACTTTCAACTCTGGTGAGGGAGAAATGAAGTTCAACTATTCACTTTCAAAATCCAATGGGTAAGGCTACAAATGTCAAATGAAAGGGCTTATTTTGCTGTGTCCCTTATAGATTTAAAACAAGGTCTTCACCTAGAACTTCAAGGTGCCTGTTAACCCAGAAAATGGATTTAACAATATTTATGTGTTTTTCACTTGAGGGTTTCACACCATCAGGCACTGTCTTGATGAGCCTCAGTTTCTCCATGTAAAACAGGTGCTGATTACAATGATTGGCTTTTCTAAAGCTTTAGGGATGCTTAAGTACTTGGGGAGTTTTCTCACACTGTGAGTTTTTCATTCTGAAGAAAGACCAAGTAAAAAAATCCTTGAAAAAAAAAAAAAAAGCTAAATTGCTGAGTCAAGATTTAATAAATCAATCAAGGTATAACATGATAATTTATTGAATCTAACAGATGGCATTCATTAGCATGTTAAAGGAAAATTAAACAGGAAGAGGAAGACATCTAGAGAATATTAAAGTGGTTATGTTCTTTTATTTCATTCTAAATAAATGAAATTTTTAACTCAGTCTAGAAATGGAAAATATAACAAAAACAACATTGCTTACAGAGATGATTTTTCTTGTTCTGAAATACTGGCAGTCAACTCATTTTGACTATTCTACTTAGAACTGGACGGGGTAACTTCAGTTATTAAAAATGAAAGTAATTTGCTGACATATATTCAGGTTATTGTAAAATAATCTTTCAGCAAAATAGGGATGGTAATATGAAAACTAGTTAACAAATTTGACTCATGGATACTCATATTAAAAAAAAGATACCTTCAGAATGGTTAAAACAAGAAAATTTAAACTCAAATACTTCATTTCTTCGCTTTACTTTATTAGCCTTCTAGAGCTCATAACAAATTGCTGCAAATTGTGGTCTCTTCGAATGGCAGAAATTTATTTTCAACTAGAAATTTGAGATTAAAGTGTAGGCAGGCCACCCTGCTGTGAAGGCTTGAGGGAAGAATCTATTCATTTTCTCTCTCTTATTCTGGTGGCCACAAGTATTCCTTTGCATGTGGCAGCATTACTCCAGGGTCACCTATCTCTGACTTCAAATGTTCTTCTGTGTCTTACTTTTTGTCTCTGCCAATGACACTCTCCTTAAATTCAGGGCCTACCATATTCCAGTAGGATCTCACGTCCACCCATGATTTAATCACAATCTATAAAGACCTCATTTCCAAACAAGGCCACATAGTGAGACCCAGGGATTATTGGGCAACATTATTCATCATACCACAACAATAATTTCAATTATTTATGAATCACTTACCCTTCTCAGAGCTAACCAGTAGGACAATTAGAAGGGAGGGAAATCCATCTTCCTTTGAGTGGTGATATTAAAGTTTACATAATTCCAATTGACTATTAAAAATAAGTCTAGATGTCTTTGAAGTTTTTGTTGTTAAACACAAAGTGTATTAAGTGTTAAACACAAAGTAAAGTGTATCTAGATGCACACCTGAAACTTATAATTTGATAATGCTTCTATAAAAATAAAGTGCATCTTTTTTGCACACTGCCATCTTGCCCAAGATAGGATTACCTTGAATGCACCAGCTCTTATCTGTCTTTCTACTCTGGGGATTGTTTTACTACTCATGACCTTTCTGATCAGTTTCAGCAAAGTTAAGGCATTTGCAATTTCATGTCCTTTTTACAAGCGACTCACAATATTTAAGAAATTGACATTGAATGTTTTCCCATAGGTAAAGGTTTCTAATTGTTTGTAAGGGTAATAATCTGAATAATACTAGATGTTAGATCACAGAAACAGCCCTTATTTTGGTGAACTTTAGGAAATCCAAGTCCTATCTAATATGCAAAAGTGATACAACTCATAAACCTTGTCTATAGAAATCACTAGTTCCATGTTTAAGAATCCTTTCAAGGTAAGGTCGATGTTTGACATATTTAGTAGTAGTACTCAAGAGAAAAACATATATAATACTAAATTATCTAAAGGGTATTATTTATTTGTCTATCTATATGATATCTACAGACAAGCAAAGTGCTAATGAGCATATCTGTTCTTAAACATTAATAGAAATAAAGTAAAAGGTATGATACTTCCTGAACCTGATCTAACTCTTACTTTTTATTTAAAGAGTGTTCAGGATAACTTTTCCTAACTTACCTCTGCCAAATCCAGTTCCAATCAGAGTAGTGCCTAAATAAAAAAGACAGTAGGAAGAAGTTTTACAGAATTTTGGGTATTTCTGTATGTCTGCTAAAATCACCACTATCCAGAAGTCAACTTGTTTCCATGTGCTTAAAACATCAATGAGTGTCCATTTGTTTGTCCTTAAAGATCCTTTACAGTCCCATTTGCCCACAATAAAAGCAAAAAGTGAGAAATACAGGGTGTTTTTTTTTTCTCTGTTCATCTCTATATATGCTAAGGGGGAGATATATGAACTTTATAGTAAAGCTATGTATTTCAATACATTAAAACTAATTTAAATAATTTCAATAAAGAAAAACAAATTGAATGTTATCACTGAACAGGACTATTGATATAATAATGCATGAAGCAGACACGTGAGTTTAAAGTTTTATATATACATATATAATATGAAAGGTATTTTAAGAACTATAATAGACCAAATTTTTCCATAGTTTAGGCAAGTTCTTTCCAATCACTAACCCCTGATAACTACTGATTTGCTTTCCCTACCAATGATTTTGTCTTTTCTAGGATTACATATAAATAAAATTATGCATTTGTTGCCTTTTGAGTTTGGTTTCTTTCACTTAGAAAGGTCTTGTCATATTGCTGAATGTTTGTTACTTTCTATTGCTTAGTGGTATCCTAGTATATGGATGCATGAAAATTGTGAAATCTTTTTATTAGTTGAAGGAAATTAGATTGATTCTTCTCCTTGACAATTCTGAACAATGTTGCTGAAACTTTCACATACATTTTCTGTGTATATATCGTTTTAATATCTTTTGAATGAATACTTGTGCAATGGAATGCTGAAGCAACTTAGCAGTTATATATTTAACATTATTAAAATTGAGAAACTACGTCCCAAAGTTGTTAAATCATTTTTAAAAAACCACCAGCAATGTATATGAGTCCTATAACTTTGTTCTTCTTTTAGTTTTGTAACTATCATAACCCTTAGTTTCAAAATTAAAAATTACAGTCATCAAAACAATATGGTATTGGTATAAAAGGCGAAAGATTTATACGATCTGAAGAGAAACCAGAGTATATTGGTATTGGTATAAAAACAGACACATGATTCAGTGGCACAGAATAGGGAGCTCAAGTAATAGACTCACATATATGGCCAATTAACTTACAACAAATATCTAAAAACACATAATTGGGAAAAACAGTTGCCTCAATATACATTGTTAGGAAAAATGGAAAGTCACATACCATAGAATAATACTAAACCATTATCTTACAAAATATTCCCACATTAACTCAATGGATGACATGTTTTAACACAGCTTAAGATCATAAAATTTCAAGAGAAAAACATAGGTGCTAGGCTCCTTGACATCAGTCTTGGTAATAATTTTTTGGCTGATTCTATAAGCAGAGGCAACAAAAGTATAAGTAACAAGTAGGACTGTGGAGTCCAAGAAAAACCAAAGATCATGTGTGGAGAGAATAGATTGTTGTTTTTAGAAATAGAGAACTGAAGTGTGGATGAAATAATTGAAGAGAATCAAAAGCTGCAAACTTCCAGTTATAAAGTCATGGGTATATAATGGAAAGCCTGATGACCATAGATCATTATACTTAATTATACTGTATTGCCTATATGAAAGTTGTAAAGACAGTAGATCTTAGAAGTTCTTATCACAGAAAAAGTTTTGTAACTATATGTGGTGATGGATTGTCCATGTTGCAAATTTGAAACTAGTATGTCTCCACTAGATATTGTTTTACCTATTCTAATCTCACATGTTTTATAATAATATAATAATATATATAATAAAATTCATGGATTTTGATTATGACCGACTTTATGAACCAATTTGGAAACAACTGATGTTGATATTGAACCTTCCCTTCCATGATCATATGAAACTAGGATAAGACCACCTTACATTTAAAATAAGATCTAGATAAGAAAATGATAATCATTCAATAAAAAGATATTTTAAAAATAAAACTACTATATTGATCCATGAGAAAAAAACTAGAAAAGGAACTATTCATTGGACATCTATTTCTTTACAAGTATTTGAAATGGACTGGCTAGACCACCTTCTCCCGGATCTAATTTGAAAATCAACGAAGGTACCGTCAAAATGCCCAGATCATTTATTATTTTATGGTAATATCTATAGAACCATAAGATATCTCTAAAAGCTCCTTGAACTAATATGTTTAGAATGGTTGTGGAACACAAGTAAATTAAACAAAATTCAATCAGACTTGTATACACCAGAATTGAAGATTTTGGAATTCAAATGTATAGACAACTCTTGATAAAATAGCACCAAAACTGAAATATTGAGGTATATAGCTACCAAAATATATACACATTCCAGTGCTGAAAACTAAAAAGAGTCTGCTGAAGATACAGACCAGCTCTACCATCTGTTGAATCTTTATTAAATTGCGACACTACAGTTCTATGATAGAATTCATCATTATTTGTGAAAGTGACTTTAAATTAAAACCTTTGGCACTGACACTACGATGAAGAAAGACAGGGTTATAATGAAATAAATCAACTATGCAAATGGAAAAAAGTAAAATTTATTAAAATTATAATAGCAAGGGAATCAGCCACCATCGACCATGTTTGGTAAATACTCAAAGGCAGAAAGCGAGTGGCAGAGTTTTATAGTTAGGAGGAAGGAAAAGTTTCAAGTTTGCTCTGGAGGGAGGCCTTTGGCAAGGGAAGCTGGCAATTGATTAAAAAGAAACAGGGTTTCCATTGTGACTAGTTTGGGAATCTTATTTGGATTTCTTTGATTGGTCTTGAGTTGGAAGCAGGGGCAAAAAATTAGGGAAGCTGGCTGTGTTGCTAAGCGCTGACTTTTGGTTCCATTGCTGAGAAATGATTGTTTGACTTCATTCAGTGGCTACTGGGTTCCACTAAGTAACTTGTGGGTTAAGATTCTGTTGTCATATATGGTCTGATCATTGTCCATGTATATATTCAATCTCTCAGATGGAATTCTTTGTAAGACAGTAGGTGTACTCAGCCAGATGACGGCCTAGGGAAAGAACACTATTAGGCATAAGGTATATAATATTCAAAAATAGATTTTAGTATTTGCTTTGTGCCATTTGCAAACCAGAGAAATCATAGCAACAAGATGAGGAAAACCTCTCCTTTAAATTGCCTCCAGCAAACTGGGGGCTGAATTACTGCATTGACCTTTTGAGATTTTAATGGCACCCCTAGCTTCCCTAAATCAGAGATAGTGACCACCTGCCTATACTCCCTATTCCCCAGTTACTCTTAGGCTTTAGAATGATAATTGCCTCTCACATCTGTGTTTGTCTTCTTTGAAATTCACCAGACCCTCCCCCTGTGTCTCTATAAATACCCCTTTGTTTTGTTAATAAATTTGCCCTTTGGTTCATTACCTCCAATAGGCCCTCAGTCTTGACTGAGTAATCTCTCTCCTGATTCTTCTCTCATACCTTGAGTCCAGCTGCCAACAAGTATATCTTGAAGGATTACAAGTAAGTCTACATGCTATGGAAATGCTAACAGTGATGGCATTGCCTCATATGTGCACTATAAATCAATTACAATTTACTAGCATAAAGCGTTCATCTTTCCATGTTTTCCTTTGCATTTTCTTTACTCTGAGATTGATATTGCTGCCAGAGACATCTGCATTCTGTATTTATCCCCTCCACACATGGTTGGTACTCTTACTTTAACAATACTGTCAGTCATTTGAATTCATAAAGGTTCCCACTCCTCTCCCCACACAGGAATTATTGAGTGCACACAAAGCTAGCTCAACTGTCACATTCTAAGAGTCATCAAATGTTCATCAGGTTCTCTGTAGCTTTACTTTTTAGAAATAGGCAGACAACAATCATTTCTATTGTACATTATCAAAAGAAAAATTGATGCCAAATTACATGCCATTCTCTACAATAAGGGACAGATATGATAACTGCTGGTTGGAAGAACTGTTTATGGTAAAAGTGTAGAATTCTCATCATTTGGAGAGTTTGACAGTTGCCATTGCTCCTTTGCTACAGTTTTTGAGATAGCTCTACTTTGGCTTCTTCTTATGGCTTGTTAGCCTTTTACTTTTGCATCTCTTGTAAAACATTTTTTCCTGCAGAATCTAATGATGTACTAAGAATATGAGAGAAGAAAATCAATAAACTGGCCTTTATTTTATTAAGAGAAAATTTTTCTTCACCATTACATGAAAATTTGAAAGATTTTTTTAAAAATAAGTCCCATGTTACTGAAATAGAGCCTTATCTCTTCTGTCTTTTCTTGTTTAGTTTCCTTACATTTGCTTTCCAAAAACATTTCCCACATTAATTTTAATTAATGACCCTCCTCCCCACCATAGTTAAAGCATTTCCTTTAGGTTTTTATTATTTCTGATACAGGATTCTAGAAGTGAAATGACACTTCAGTCTTGGGTGACTTGCTTTTAATGTGGCCTATGCATCAGTAAGACATCGATCACAGTTTTCTACAGCACGGTATATTGAAAGCCACGGGTGAGATTTCCCTGTGCATATTTAGGTACACTTTTCTTTTTGTCACATGTAGAGGATAGTGGGAAATGCCATATCCCAGTGAGTTCTAGCATTTTTTCATGCTTTAGTTATGGCTTTTATATTATAAAAAATGAAAGTAGATATTAAATATTTTAGTAAGTGAAATCTGAAACAAATAGTATTTGATTTTAGTCTAGGGTATTTAAATTCAATGTTATTCCAATACTTCAAGGCAATTTTAGCATGCAGTAGAAAACCGTGGTAGCAAAAAAGTATAAATTCTGGTACCAAGTAGTCTTGGTTGCTAACCTGAACTAAAGATTTATTCTGCCCAGCTGGTGCTTCTTCACTGCAAATTATGATGTAAGAGTCTGGCCTTAGTCAGAACTGTGGTCATAACACTAGCCCTAACCCGCAGATCTACCTTTGTCCACTGAATTACCTTAGAGATGTGTAGAAATTGGTATGTTATTTGTCACTTTCTGAAATTCTGTTACATGATACATAGCTTTATCCTGTCACATACCTCCACTTGTCTTCTTTTGCTAATACAACACAACAGGATAAAAGGTATATACAAAGTCTTAAAACAGAAAATGTTAATTCTCCAACTAAAGTTTTTAATCAGACTCTCTTGGCACTATTTAGGTTTTCTGAATTTTGCTATAAATTTTAGAGTAATAGTTTTTATTCCTATAAATATTTATATAGAGGTAATACAACCAATCTTTAGATGAATTTTTAAAAAATGGCATTTAGAAATATTGAATGCCTCAATTCATAAACTTCTCTTCAGTCAAATTTTTTACATTTTTGTTATGTTTGATAGCTTTTACTCTAAAGATCTTATACATTTCTGTTAAAATATTTCTAGATACTTTTGTTATTCCAAAATATTTTATTTTCAAGTTTTTCCTTTTATATGGAAACCCTAATCTTATAATTAATAATAACTTTATAATTACTATCTTGTTTTCTATGCCTCAGTTTCTCCATTTATGAAATGAAGACAATAATCACAAAACTTTTAGGGTAGTTATAAGTATTAAATGAGTTATTTATATAAAATTTATTACCAGAATTGTCGAATTTAGAACTAGTGCTCAATGAGAGCTGGTCATTAATGTTTTTATTCATTCTTTCAGAATAAGTACTTAAAGGGAATATTCTCATTTTCAAGGATTAAAGACAGCTAGAGTTTGCAATAACTTGTCTTCTGGAGGAAAGTAATCTTTATTGAGGCAAGAGTTTCATTTGGACTAGGAATAGTTTTGGGTCATATTCTTTTGCAAGGTCAAAGTCATCAATAATACTGTTTTACTGTCTTATCTGGATCTAAAGGTTGATTCCAATGTAGAGGGTTCCATGTATTGCTAGCTGTCTAAAAGGCAGTTGTTATTAAACCTGTTTTCAGAGGACACTGAAAATTCTGAGTATAGGAGCAGGAGAAAGACCTACTTTTCCTTTGACATTAAGCTAAAATCAAATCTGCTAACAGTTAACAAAGAAAATGTAACTTGAAAGTCAGTGGCAAGGGTGAGAATACTTGGCTGCAAAAATAGTGTTTATATTGGAAAATTTCATATATACAGAGATTTCACTTAAATGATACAACCTCATCCTCATCTCTAAAGATTTTTCAAATTCCATACTAAAGCTTATAGTTTCTCTAGCAACATGAAGTTTTGATTTATTTGAAATAAATCAAACATTCTCGACTATCCCAAGATTAGAGAGAAAGAAAGCTAAAAAAGATCGAGTTGTTGCCTTTCACAGTATGAATTGCTAAGTGTAACCAGAATATTTACCCACCAAGGAGTTACTTCTTCCTGATAGCCTCAGCTGGGCATTTTATCATCTAAGCAAAGTGTGGGGCTGTGACATTTTGTCAATTAGATCTGAAAGGATAATGATTAAATCTTACTGTCCAATAAAGATTAGTATCCCACATGCATGATAAACCCTTCTTTCTAAACAATAGCTGCAAAACTTAAACTCAGTATTAAAAAAAGAGAAAAGGGACCCTGATATACATTCAAAAATTGACCCTTATCTGAATTCACCCATTGTTATGTTTTTTTTTAATTAAGTCATAACTTAATTTAAAAAAAAAAGGAAAAGGGGAAAAGCAAGTGGTAGCTTAGGCTATAGTTACAAAGTTATTCTTTAAGTTAAATTTTTAGTGATTGTAAACATGTCTCTATGATGAAATTTGGAAATTGGAAAGATAGCTATAAAGAATAAAGATTAATTTTATTTTTAATCTAGAGAGATCTATTGCTTGTACCTCTCTCACATTTTTTATACACTGACTAGTTCATGCATTGTTATACCCGATTCAATATTTTTCTTGACCTCAAAGCAAATGTCAATAACATGAATATAAATAAACAGTATTATGACATAATACTGTCATAAGAAACAGTGTACTTAACCATTCTCACATTACTAAGGTTGTTTCAATATTTCACACCATTATAAGTAACTGTAATAAAAATCATTGTAGATAACAAATTCTTAAAAGATATATCACTAGATTGAAATTATAATTTTTAAGTTTTCCATTCCTAATTTGCTCTCTTCAAGGCTTATCAATTTATAATAGCACCAAGCATACATGAAAGTAAACATTGCATTTTACCCTCATCAGCATTGAGAATTTTCACTAAGGAGAGAAAATTTTGACTAATTTTATACTTGAGAAATGATCACTCATTATTGTTAAATTGACAATTTTTATAATTTTAATGAGATGGATTTGTGTTTTCAATGTGTCAGCAAGTTAACTTCTTCTATTCATAAATTATATGATAGTATTATTTGAATATTTTCCCTCTACATATTAATAATTTTAAAGAAATTTTATTTCTTTACATATTAAGAAATTAACTGTATCATATTTATTAAAAATGCCTTCCTTTGTATTTCTTAATCTATTAATTTCTTTTAAACTATTAATATGTAATCTATTATACATTACATATGCATAGATAGTATATAAATACTTAAATATGTATTTATAAATATAAATACTTTAACATGGAGGAACTATTGATGTTTTTTGTTATTTACATTATATTTTCATGCTTTAGAAAGTTCTTACTTTATATGAATTAAATATTTACCATTTTTTATGTTGTTTCATCACTTAGATTTATCTAGAATTTATTGGATTATGCATGAGCTAAAAACCTTCACTTCCTTTTGAATAGTTAAGCAACTTTCCAGGAATGTTTATCGAATAACAGTTTATTTTGCCACTGGTTGGTCAAATAACCTGCATCTTAAAATAAGTTCTTATATAGGCCAGAATAGATTTTAAGGCTCTTTTGTCCTATTGTTCTCTCTAGCTATTCTTGGATCAGCATGTCCTGGTTCTCAAAAATAATTCGAGTGATAGAAATACAGCCCAATCTTATAATCTCAGCATCACTTAAAATTTGGTGTTTAGTAATAAAAGAATAAAGATTAGATATTCACTTAATTGAAATTATCTCCACTTGGTATTATTGACCCAGCAGTGCTCTCATAAGCCATACTTCCTCTTGTCCTGCTCTGGGTAAGGTATCTCCATATTTGGGTCTCAGTCTTGGGTTCATACAATGAAAACTTCTGATGACTGAGTTAAATAGGTCAAGAAAGTATATTGTTGAAATATACTCTCCAACTTTTGTGTTTCGGTGTAAGTTGATGCTCTGAAACATTGGGAGTTACTTCAATTTTTTAATGCTTTGGAACTTTATAATAAGCCTGGGATCTGAACACAATGGAAATAAATCATTTTATAACTGGTCTGGAAATATTTCATGAAGGTATTTGATAAGTTTAAATTTGTTTCAGTCTTCATTTGTTTATGTATTTTTCAGGTTTGTTAATTAAAAAAATAATTATTGAACACATGCTGTGTGCCAGACATGATGTTGGGTACTGAAGACAAACTGTGAACAGAATAGATGTATCTCTGCCCTCCTAGAGTATACAATCTAATGGTGGATACACAATGATCCAAATACAGCAAATAGGCAGAAAATGACATCTCAATATAGATTAGGAAGAACAAGAGGCTTTGTAAAAGACAGGTAATCAGTGATAATTAAACGAGAAAGTGAAGCATGAGCTGAGGTAAAAGTTATGAGATAATTAGGAGAGAGGCGGACTAGGAACATCCAGTCTGAGAAATGTATATATGTGGTGAAAGAAGCAAGACAGATGACAGAGACACTGAAAGGAAGCAGGTGGGGGGTCAGTTAGAACCAGATCTGTGGATGTCTTGTGAATCTCTGCCTTTATTCTAAGAACAGATATATTACACGATATTAAGGGTGACAAAAGTTAGATTTACTTTCTGCTGTGTGAAGGACACATAGGATTGAGATGATGCTGGTTTACAAAGTAAACATAAGTAAACAAGAGGGGAGGTTGCTGCTATCATCTAGGAGACTGATGCTAGTAACTTGGGTTAGATCAGGAGTGTATGAACTGTGGCCCACAGTTTAAATCTGGCTTTTGACTTCCTAAATAAGTTTTATAGAAACACAGTTAAGCTCATTCAGTGTTTATAGCTGCTGTTATGTTACAGGGACTAAGCTGAATAGTTATAATGAAGACTGGCACCTGAATAGCCTAAAATATTTCCTATCTTATTCCTTTACAACAAAAGGGGCCAACTCCTGAACTAAAGGGACAATGGTGCAAACTGTCAAAACTAAGTGCACTTGGTATAGTTATTGAACGAGTTAAGTTTTCTGCATCTTGCATCAATTATGGCTTTGCATTTTTTGCTAAAAATCATCAAATTAAAATTATAAAATATGTTTTATATTATATTTATTTTTATAATTTTAATTTTTAATGATATACCATCATTTTACATTTTTGTATTTTGACAGTATAGGACTCACCCCCCACACACCCCCCCATCCAGGTGTGTTATAATTGCTTTAATTTCCTCAAGAATTTATGTGACCTTTTATAAACTAATGTACATTTACATTTTCTGAGTTTGAGCTGTAAAAATATTTTCTTCATTTGATATGTGAAATTATTAGCATTTTTTCTGTTTTTTTTCTTATGTCTAACTTCTTTAATATTTAACTGATTTATTTTCATTCTAATTTCTAAATGTTAAGAAATTTTTAAGGGTGAAAGGGTATATATTGTCCTTTGAATACTGCTTTGAATAATATGCAGGTACATTATGCAATTTAATTGTTATAAATTAAAACATTTATATTGATTAAAATATCTTATTTATATATGTATGGTGTCAAATTATTTCAGTGAATTTTACTTTTATGAGAAAAATCACTAGAATAATCACTACTTTATTAAGATTTTACTCAATATCGGCCAGGAATGATGACGCATGCCTGTAAATGGCATTACCTAGGAAGCCATGGCTGGAGCCAGGGATCGTGGTTCGAGTCCTGCCAGGGGCACGTAGCGAGACCTAGTTCCAAAAAAAATATATAGCTGTGTGTGGTGGTGCACGCCTATAATACCAGCAACCTGAAAAGCTGAGGCTGGGGATTGCTTGAGTCTGTGGTACCCGGGCATGAGCCTGCGGCTCCACAGGCAAAAACAGCAAGACCTAGTCTCAAAAAAAAAAAAAAGATTTTTACTCAATATCATGTGGTAGACTATTACATTTAATTCTTATCATATGGCTGTATAAAAATAGTCTGCACCCACCTTACAGAATAGGGAGCGTGAGAGATTTACGTTTTTCTTCCAATAAACACAATTTGTAATTCAAACTTTTTTTCCTTCATATTTTAAGGATCAAGTTAACTTTGAACCAGGTAAGGGATATTATAATGATAATATTTAGGATTTGCAAAATGAGATTTAGCAACAATGTTCTAAAAGAAGAACCATATTCTATTCACTCTACTAAATCCAGTCATCCAAAGGCTTTTATTCCTACCTGGAATATTAATTCTTAACAGGAAGAAATGATCTGAAAATATTCAGGATTTTGTATCAGAAATGGAGATAAAATGGGACCATGGGTCAGGTTGCCCACAAATGATTTTCATGAGTCCTGAAATGTTTGTATGTAGTAAAGCTTGACTTGAATTAAGGTAAGATTTTCTTAATCACTTGTGGATTGTTTTCCTAGTAACCCAAACTAATCAAACACACAACCATTTATAATCTCTAACACAGTGGTTTAATGATTCACAAGTGCTAGTGGTAACTGTGACAATTTACATATTCAAAGTACACTCCTCAGGAATGAGTGTATGATGTCCTGGTTTCTACCTTGCAGTTTCTGTGCATTTTGATAGTGGGTTAGAAAATGTCTATGTGTTGTGGAAGGGGTGCAGGAGTTAGGATGGGATAGTGTTTGGGCTACTTTAAAATATATCAATAAATGTACCACAGCTTTTGGATTAATTCATTTGTTTTGGGATATTTGGGTTGTTTCCATAACCTGGCTATTGTAAATACCTTATGTGTGAAATTTAGTTAAATAAAACCAAACAAGAAATGGCAAAGGCTAACAAGTTAACGACAGAAATAAAACATCCAGCAAAAGTTGAGGAGAGGGTTGAAACAGGGGTGAGAACATGAGAGAAAATGGAGATGGTCATGGATGATATGGTGGCGAGAGAATTATGAGGACTACAACAATGTAAAGCAAATAAATTAAGAAATAAAAATAAAATAAAATTCATCCAATCTAAGAGGACACTAGCTAGAGCTTGTGAAGTTTTCTACCTGATCCAAATACTGATCAGTTAGGGTAATGTTGAGGAAGGCAGTTAGCAGTGTAGAGGTTCTGTCTATCCGCTTTTAGACCTAATTTGCTGTGAAAACATTGTGTTAAGTATTGACTGTGAAAACATTATGTTAAGTATTGACTGTGATCGCTATCATTGGAATTGAGATGATAAGTAGGAGATCCAGGTAATAGTTTATCTGTTTCCTCATATTACCATTATATTCTTCCCCTCAGGCTGTTTTGTTCCTTCCACATTTAAAACAGGGATTATATAACAGTCATCAGATTACAGTGGAAACCAGACTACAGTTTTCCTAATACTCCAAAATGACCAAGCACTGCCTCAAAAGATCTACTTGCCTCATTTTTATTTCTGTATATGTTATATATTTTGCATGATAGGAATGCCAGAGTGTATAACATCTAATGTCCAAAAGTGATGTTAGACCTTATAGTTTACTCTCTCAAAAATCAGGACACTGAAATGACAATGACAAGCTTCCACAGAGGAGTCTCACTAAAATCTTTCTCATTTGTACTCAGTGATGACATTTTTATGGTTCCCTGTCTACTAGCAAAGCAGTCACTTGGCAATCTGTAAGCTCCCTAACTTCATTCTTCCCCTATTATGGTGCTTAATGGCATGTAAATGTGAGCTCATTTTTACCTCTCTTCTTTTTAAAATGAGCAAACGGTGTTGTTAAAACCAGAGTCACGGAGTTGAACAAAATTAACTAGTCCCTGACAGTTTCCCCACTACCTCTAAATACCAATATCATGTGATTGAAAAGTGAAGTTAATGCTGTCATTTCACAATATTAGCACATTAGAGATTTACATCCTAAGTCATTAGACACTTCTTTCAGAGGAAAATTAGACCATTTTTTCCACTGTATGAGCATGAGGAAGGCATTATTATCTTTAATATCTGCTGGTTTCTTAGGACCTTTAAAATGGTGTCTTCTCCATACCTTAGAAAGAGAGTTCCTAATTTAGGAAGATTGTTTCTTTACCTGTTATGTTTACTTAATGTCCAAAGTGATGTCTTTCTGTTCTCCTATCATATTAGAAGCATCTGCAATGAAATGTCCATTAGAAATGATTCTTCTATAGGAAAAAGCCACTGCTGAAGATCCTTGCTGGAAGCCTTTCTCTCCTGTAAAAGGATGGTAGCCCTGAGGGCTTGGCTCTTAAGTTTCTCTCTCTTTTCAAAATTAATTTTATTTTAAAAAATTGGTTGCACATATGTATACGTGTATTTTTAAAAATTGATGCACACATGCATGTATGTGTGTATATATCTGTGTATATGCATATATATGTTTGTATATATGTATATAAACACATACATATACATTTACATTATTATCTACCCTAAGGTTCTCCCGTTATCTTGAACTCTTGTGACCATCCCTCTCCAAATTATACCCCTCTCTTTTTCTATGCTACACTACTGATGGTAGTTAATTTTTACCTTTTCTTGTCCTTTTGTTTGTTTTCCCTATATCCCTCATATAAGTGAGATCATCCAGTATTTCTCTCTTTTGTTCTTTCTGGCTTATTTCCACTAGTATGATACCTTCTAGCTCCATCTATGTTGCTGCAAATGACATATTTGTCTTCTTTGATTGATCAATAATATTCTATTGTGCACATATACCACAACTTTCTGATCCATTTGTCTGTTTTGGAGCATTTGGGTTGTTTCCATGTCCTGGCTATTGTAAATAGTGTTGCTATAAACATCCGAGTACAGGTGTTCTTTGAATGAGTGTTTTTGTGCCCTTTGGGTAGATTACTACAAGTGGGATTCCTGGAAGGAATGGTAGTTCCATTTTCATAGTTTGAGGGTTCTCCAATGATGGCTGCTATTACAGACTGACTGGGTGCATGCTGTGAAAAATGAAAAACACTTCATTTCACTATCTCATTTCCCTCCAAAACACTAGCAACAAAACATGCATCACTACTTCAAAGAGTAATAGCTTTGCCATTCCTCCAATGTTTACCTCAAAAAAAAAATTATTCCTTGTACTTTATAAATACCCCCTTCTTTTATAATTAAACTTGTCTAGTCCATGCTTCTAAACAACCCTTAGCTACTATAGCTAAGCAATCTCTCTCATCATCCTTTCTTATACCCTGCATCCAGCTCTCAACACTCCACCAAGCCTTCCATAATAGCTGGACCAATTTGCATTTCCCACCAGCTGCGTAAGGGTGTTACTTTCTCTCCAAATCCATGGCAGCACTTGTTGTTGCCCGTTTGCATGTCCCTGATTATTAGTGATGCTGAACTTTTTTTTTTTCATGTTTGCTGGCCATTTATATTTCCTCTTTGGAGAAGTCTTTTTAGTTCTTTCGCTCTTTTTTGACTGGTCCTTTTGTCTTGTTTTTGTTAAGTTATGTGTTTTCTTTGTGTATCTTTGTTATTAGACCCTTATCACTTGTATGGAGGGGAATTATTTTCTGTCTTTACCCATCTTCAGAAGTTAGCTTGTTTAATTCAAGCTATCTTGTCAACAAAGTCTCAATTTTGTGTGGCTGGGACAGCTAGAGAATTTGCAGGGGTTTTGGGGGGTGGGTGGGAGTAGGGGCAGTAAGAAATTAGTAGAGCCAGAATGCACCAGGTAGATGCTCTAGATGCAGCATGGAATCTTTGGAAGGAGCAATGCTGAAGATCATGTCCACATGGAGCCTTAGGCCATCAGAGACGTTTCATAAAGATTTCTGTACTGAAAGTTTGGAGTTAGGGCAATCACAGTAGAAATCATTTGTGTTGTTAATGAAGAGATTTCATATTAGAAATGAAACTGGAGACATTTGCTTCCCAGTTATGTGGAGAGTCAGCTCAGGGTTAAAGTAATGCTGTTGCTAATTGAAGAAGTGGTTATATTTTGCTAGTCTTTCTCCTTGGTTTCAGACTTCCTCTACTGGTTGTCTAATACTGGATTTCATACACATGACTTCTGGCATAAAGCCTCTGGAGTTTCTTTTGGGGGCTTTAACCTTCTAATAAAGTCTTTTCTCCTTTCCTGACTGATAGCATTCTTCTTAAAATGACTCCGTTTATTGGCAACAAAAAGGACAAGAATACAGCCAGTCAGAGACCTATTTCCATCACCTGGCTCCCCCTCTTTCTTAGTTGACCCTTTTGACCTTGTTAGAAAAGTCATGAATCTCCTTCACATTATATTCTTAATGAGGCTATTTACCCTGCATACTAAATAAGATCATGACTATGTAATAAATTCTCTACACTGAGCTAAGCTTGAAGAGTCAGACTCTTCAGCTCCCTAGAATTTAACCTTTTAACTGATAAGAACTCTATTGCTATCCACAGATTGCATATATTAAGACTATCATGATTAAAGAATCACTGTAACCTTGAACCTTTTAACTTATACTTTTAATTTAAAAACTTATTTTTAAGGTTAGTTCCAAATGCATTTTTTTTATTCTGGAAATCTCTGTGAAATTTATTCAAACTGTAAATAGTCATGAAGAGTCTCAGTGAGAGATCATATATAAATATACTTAAAACTAATAATTTTATACACACACACAGAGAACAGCCTATTTTCAGGTTCTTATCTCAGTTTGACCCTTTTGTGTGTGATGGAAAACCCTCTTCCAAGTAGAGCAGATATTTTATATCTACAGAAAGTTTTGTCTTCAGGGCATGAGAGGTGGATAGGTGGACAAATTTAGAGATGGGGAGAAGGCAGAGAGTGGAAGAATGGGGATGGGTATTGGATGTGAATTTCAAATAAGATCCAAAATCAGGCAGAAGCCTCCAACCACACACCACATTTAAAATGGGGCTTCTGTCACCCAGGTTCCCTCAGGTTCATACCACCTGTGCGCACCAGTTGCCACTCAAGTGCAGTTTAACATCAGGGTTTACTTACAAGGGAATATTAACAGGGAAAACAAAAAGCCCTTTAAGCCACAAGTGGCCAGTTATCTTACCCCAGTCACCATTTTCAGTCCCAAAGGTCCCAAAGCCACATACATGACCATGATGGTGTCCCTTTACCCCTCCAAATCTGAGGCAGGCACTCCGCAAATTCCAGTCTTTCTCTTTGCTTCTTCCCTCTCCAGTGTTCTGAGCTGCTCCACTTCTCCAAGATTCTTCAAACTTTTTCAACAATTGCTGATGTACAGATCAGCTTTCCCAATTCCTGGCCTTCTCCAGGTACCAGCTCACTATGCCATCTTGCTGTGATACCACACTCTCGACACTGGCTACTCTTCTACCAATCACCATGGTTCCTTGCCACATCCAGGTCACTCTTCCAGGGGGCTTCTGCCCAGCCTGGTCTCTCCTCCCCCCAAAAGTCTGTCTCTGTAGTCTCTGCTCCTTTCCTTTTTATCCCTTTCTCTCTTTTTTTTTTCTCTCCAACTTCCCTTTACACACCCTCTAGGTGATACATTTCCTCTTCCCACCTGGGATTTACAAAAAAGTAAAAGTACCCTTGTCCTGTTTAGACCAATACACTTATCCTGTTCAGGCCATATTTCACCTCTGTGCTTTTCAGACACAGCTAATGGCATCGGTGCTTAAATTTTAATACCACCCATATTTGGGCCCCAGCTTCAATACTGCCCGTATTGGGCTCTTGGCTTCAAATTGAAATAAACGCTGCACACTGGGTAATGAAAATTCTTCCTCTGTCCCCTACATATCATATATGAATGCCCTGGAGATTAGATTACTTAGAGTGAATGTGAGGAGGTGTGTTGTAAAGGGAAGATTTGTGTTCTCCCAAGTTCTTATGTCAAAAAGTAACAATGTGTATGTTTCAGAAGGTGGGATTTTTTTTAGAAGCGGTTGGGTCATGAGGTGGATCTTCATGAGTGGGATCTACATATATATGAAACATGGGGCAACTTGCTTCTTCTACCAAGTGAGAACACAGCAGAGATGTCTGGCTATGAACCAGGAAACTAAACCTCGCTGAATATCATATTTGGACTGGTGGATTTTGGACTTATCAGTACAAAATTATCAGGAATAAATTTGTTATTTATAAGTCACTTAGTCTATGGTAATCTTACACAGCATCGTGAACAAACTAAGATGAAGTACTGATATGCTTTTCCCATTTGAAATGAGATAGAGGCAGCCTATAACATTTATTTTCTCATGAGGAGAACACTATTGATTAAAAAAAATATTTTCTTTACTAAAGTCTGGAATCCTATGATCAGTACCATTACCTCTTTGAAGCAATTTCTTTTTGACAATGAAATTCAATCAAAACAATTCAAAAGATTTATCCCTTAAATTCACTGCAGCACTAATTATAATAGCCAAAACATGAAAACTAACAAATGACTGATAAAGAAGTTGTATATATACTTAATGGAATACTACATGGTTATTAAAGAAAATGAAAGTTTGCCTTTGGGGATAGCATGGATGGAATTTGAATCTGCATAAGAAAAAGACAGAAAGTGAAAAACAAATATTAAATGGTTCCATTGTGTTTTGGACTACAAATAAAACAACAAAAATATCAATTGGTGAAAAATATGGTGGTTATCAGGGTAAAGGGGAGTAGAAAAATGGGTAGAAGGATCAATTTGATAATGGAGAATGGCACCAGGGTTATGATGGTATGTACTCATATTGAAATGTAAAGCTATACTTCCAAGATTGTTGCATTGTAAAACAATAGTAAATCAATAAAATTTGTATAAAAAATCTCAAACTAAAACAAGCTAAGAGGATTAGCTGTATCTATATGGACTGAACTTGTGCTTTTGCTGAAAGCTGCTGACTGTTTTGGTCACAGGACAGCATGGGTAGAAAGACAGAGAGGTGAGGAGCAGGGCAAGCAGTCAGCCTAATGTACACACTACCTTCTGTCTGGTTTTTCCCTCCGGCTCTTTGTCCTTTCTGCCTCCTCTTCCTTTTAAGGACCCTGTGATTATAATGGCTGACACAGATAATCCGGGATAATTTAGCATCATCTCCAAACTTCTAGTTCAGTCGTTAGCAATTTTAACTCCTCTTGTAATTTTAATCACCCTGGACTGTGTAACATAAGATATTCCCAGATTCATGGGTATAAGATAGAACTATCCTTGAGAGATTGATATCTGCTGATCATCGATAACTAAAAAATGAGAAATGTTTGGAACAGACTTGAATTTAAACGTGATCTGGAAATAATTCTAAGAATCTCTTGAATCTAAATTCTGATCTGCAAATAATTCCCTAGTCCAGCTGACATCAACATTGCTAACTTGTTGACATACAGGCAAGATATACGTGCCTTTCATGAAAAACCCTGAGATTATTTTTTAGTAATTGGTCATATAGTGTATTTGTTATCATGTTAACATGGGTAATTTCTCTATACATTTGGGTAATTACTATTTCTTACCCATGTTATTTATCAGATTTCATTTTACCCAAATCATTCTGCAAATGTTTTTTAAATGAATTTCATTGCAGTATTTGCAAATGTGATACATTCTTGTAATGAAAATCACATTATTTTCTAATTCCAAAATTCTGGTGACCTGCCTAACAACTATTTAGTAATATATTATAACTTTTCTATGACATCTTAATAATTGAAAGATTAAAGAGATCCAGAGTCACATGCTCATCAACAGCTTCCCTCAGGCTAAGACAAAACTATTGCCATGACCCATTATGAGCAACTTTCAAGCATCTTAAAAGAGTAACCTGGTAAGTACCATGCTTTATTAATTTGTGTTAGTAATGGTCTATGGGTTAGAATCAAAGGCTTAGTATAAAAATAAATTACTAACTTAAAAATAAATAAAAACAAAAGCACCATTTATTTTATTGCAATCAATTGTAATACATTATACATTTGTACTACATAAAAATATAAATTCTCAATATTTTATGTTCAATTCTTGTATACAAAGATGTCAACAAATTTCTGTTTCTAATTTTTAATGGAATGTGTGTCTATTTTTATTTGACACTCATTAATAAATTATGAATATTAATATTAACATTAAGTGTCATCTCACAAAAAGGGCATAAAGATGATGAGCACATTTGATTACTTCACTGATATAGGTGTTTCATATAACTATTGTTTTGTAAAAAAAATGTTAAATTATAATCATAATCTACCTAGGAATATGTCTATAAAATTGATGATTTCATCTTATAAATTACTCAAATCTTTCTTCCTCTAGACTCAGGTAAACATTTGATTTCTTCTTGCCATATAATCATTAATCTTTTCTTCTTCTCCCACCCACCACTCCTCTACCTACTAGATGATCCACAGCAGCTATGCCCTTAGATTTTGGAATGGGCCCTGCCTTGAACATCCTCTGTCTCAAAGGAAAGGCTATCTTTTGTAAATTCTTTATTATGCCAGGCATTTGCTGCAAGGTCTTTTCTTGTTAGTACTTCATGCTTCTTCTCCAGTATGCTTCCTTCTATCCCTGTACCTTGCCATACTTCTATGTCTTTCCCTCCACTTTGTGTAATTTTAAATATTTGTACATTTCTAGGGTCCTTGAATTTGATCTATTGTCTTAATTTGCTTTCTAGTCACTGAGTTCCTCTTGATCCTGGTTGCCTATGGATTTGGTCATTGACTTATTTGCCCTTGGGTTTCATGGTTCAAGACCTCACAGTCTTGCTCTGAGAACAGAGGCAGCTCAATTATGTGTGACTCAGATATCTGCTCCTGACTACTTGGATCTACCTATTTTCTGGGTCTTACATTATCTGCTATCTATTTCTTTCCTGAAAGAGAGTTGGTGGCTCATATAATATATTTACTATATACAATGTAATATAAATATATTTAAATATATTTATGTAATATATTCAATATAATATAAATATAATATATATAAATATAATATGAGGGTTGATGGCTCATATAATATAATACAGATTTATTGTCATTGTGCTAGAGACTTCAAACTTCTCAAGGTTGTTCAAGGACCCTCTTGAAAGTCTGAATTTAGTACATAGGAAAATTTCCCCAATTAAAAATAGGTTCATTCTTTTGAATATTGTACAGTTTTGTCCTAAATGGAAATGAATTCTATCTTATTAGAGGAAATGTGTGGAGTCAACTGTCTGAATAGTTAGTCATGTGTATAGTAGCCATTTTCAAAATGTGCACATGTGATAGTCATTGATACTGGATGAATAAAACCAAGATTATGTTTGCAAAGTTTGAGAAATAGTGGGTTTATCAAAGTTAGACAGTGTTCTTTCATGTAGGTTTTCTCTGAACCTTTTATATGTTAATTGAATTCTGAATCTTTATGATAAGAGGTAAAGTTTGCAGAATATCACTGAGTGGTTTGACCACAGATTCTTTTTATCTTTGAACACCTTATTGGATACCAGGATTCTATAGAACATGATTTGTGAAATGCTGCAAGATAGGCTTTCAGGAAACATTTTAATGATAAAGAGCACAGATCAAACTAACTCCCTCTCAACAAGAGAAATCTGCCTCATTGCAGCTTGAGTTAATATTAATCTGTGAACCTGACAGGAACTCAGTAGGAGAGTTAGGCAGAGTCGAGAACTATCAAAAGCATGAGAACCAACTGGGCATTGTGAATGTTCTTTGGTAGAAATGTCTATTACAGGCAACTTTCCTTTTTTTATTTCAAAAGCACAATGTATCCAGAGTACGAAACTCTCTCTTCCCTCACTGCTTTATAGTAACAAGAACCTTGGGACAGAATTAGTTCCATCCAGCTCTCCCAGTCATAGTGTTCACATGAGGATGCTTATAAGTTTGAAGCAATAATGTTAGTGCATCCTCCTTTTGAAACAGAATATGTTAGCAGCTCAAAGCTAAACTGGGAAGGTATATAATCAATTTTTCTCTAAGTTTAATTGCAAAAATATTATAACATTCTTGAAAAAATATAGGGTGGAATACTATTTATATAATAGCCACTGTGTTTTTCAACTCTTGTATTTCTCTATTTCTTGTGACTTTCCTGGTTCTAGTCTATAATCTACAGCTATAATCCTATGATCTATAGCTGTTGCCATAGGGAAAAGAACATGAGAGAAATAATCAAATTCTTGCCTTTTAGAGCCAGTCCCAAGGTCAGGATATAAATAATAGGTCATGAAGAATAGATAAAGACCCGGCTATTTTGACAACATTCTAAGAATATGGAGTAGACAGGAAGGAGACAGGAGACATGCTGTAAGCAGAGGTGAGAGTGACCAAGGCTCGAGAACCAGATCCCGTGACTGTGCTGATAGGGTGGACTTCAGCATTCAGAACATCAAGCTGAATATTCATTCTCTGTTGACAGTTTCTGAAAGCCAAGAAACCATTTCACTCACAAACCATCATATTTCCATTCCGGAAAGTAGCTTGTATCAAGCTGGCAAGTTAAAATGGCGTCTACTGATATCAAAGAGCAACTTCACCAGGCTTTGACAGCTTGTCATCCAATGACGGTGATTTCCATCTGTGCCCAGATTTATTTTTTTCAACTCCTGTGAACTATCTTTCTTTTTCAGTCCAGGACACTAATGATCCTCCTAGAGAAAGGAGGTCTCTACATATCTGAAAGGATAGTAATGGTGTAGAAGGAAAAATATATAGGATCGTGTAGACAGAATAGAATCAATCTCTATAGGTTAGGTTAATGTTGAAACACTATCTCATCCTGTTGTACTGCTATTTATGCCTCTTAGCAAACAGAGACTGATGCTTGGCCAACAAAATACATTTCTAAAATATTTAAACACATCCCTTGACTGAAAGACCTCAAGCAGCTTATTATTTAAAATTCACTTTCAGGCGTGTTTTGAATTTTTGGGATAGACTGTAATTGTAGAATGTAGCATATGAGGGTGGTCTTTCATGTTGCCATCTCTATGGAAGTTAATGCAATGGGCCATGTGGAAATGTACTCTTATCTCCAGAAATATTCTGAGAATCTATATAGCAGTATCTGTTGACAGTAGTTCCTCTTTTTAACCACTTGTGCTAGGTAGTACCCAGCTTTCAAGCACCTGCATAGCTGTGTCTTTCTCCAGTTTAGAGCCATAGGGCTAACTCTAAAAATTATGGGAAATGTTTAGTCTGTGTGTGGGATTTCTGAGGTGATGAACTCACTATTAGGCTCATCTAATTGAGGCTCCTATTCTTGCCTCTACAACTAAAGTTCTTTGCACCTATATAACATTGAAATAATTATTCTAAGTATGTATGCTGGAAACATTTCTATTGAATCAGAGCAACTGAAACCCATAGATATTAGAAATTCTTAAACTTTGATTTGGCTTACTATTAATGGACTATAGGCTGAGCAATTTCATATTTATTTCTATGTTAGCTTTTTCTACATGATCAGTTTTCATTGTGAAAGTCTTTCTCATGTCTCAAGTAACTTCCCTAATAGATGAAAAGTCACGAAAATACTACTGCATATACTAAAATGATTATTTTTGGAAAACACCTACTTTTACTTTGTATTTAAATATCCTGTTTCTTAGAGTTATATATGCACAAAAATTTGAGAGAATGGATTTGTGCACAACAAATGTCGTTTTATTTGTACGAAGACTGGGCTTTTGTTTTAAGTGTTATCCAGGAACTGAATGTAAAATACTGCTATAAAATGCATTTAAAAAGAGCTCCTGATCATTCCTTTCTCTTTAATCACATTCTTGGTTACAAAAATATATGCTTTTGCTCTTTATTAAAGAAGTTAACTTGAAGAGGTTTCCTGCAAAATTTATTTCATCTCACCACTTATTAAAATTTTTTTAAATTTAGTCATTTTTTTCATAGTCTCTCTTTTTATAATCAACATACAAAATCACTATAATAGCAGGTAGGTAAGTGACATATTTATTTTAAATATCTTAGATAAAGAATTGACTCTCTAAGTCTTATAATTGCCAGGCTGTACTGAATTGAGGAAAGCTTCTAAAATTCAACTTTTTATCCTTCTTTCTTTAATAGTGTTTCTTAATTGGTAAAATGTGGATATTAAGATGTGCACAGTCATTCAGAAGCTATGTGTTTCAAATGAGATGTAACATGAAAAAATGTTTTATAATGAAAGCATAAATACAAATAAATAATGAAATGAAATCATGGAATGTATTTAATGAAAGTAAATCAAAGTATAAGTTGCAGGCAAAAAAAATTTAGCATAGCCAGGCATGGTGGCATGTGCCTGTAAGCTTCAGTCTATGAAGCGGCTGGGGCTAGGGATCATGGTTTGAGTCCTGCTTGGGACAATATAGTGAGACCTAGTCTCAAAGAATAGCTGGGTATGGTTGTGCATGCCTGTAATCCCAGCTACCTGGGAAGCTGAGGCTGAGATTGCTTGAGTCCAATTTGCAGTATCTGACAAGTTGGAATATTTTGTAAACAGTAAGTTCATTTAAAAATCATATATAATGGTAAACATTAGCATAAGGAATGACTAAGCTGGTCATGGAAGAATAAAATTTGGCAAATTTTACTTAACCAAAAATCAAATACATGCAAACAACAACAACAACAACAAAATGTGTGTGTTCTTCAAATAGTTAACAAGGGAAAAAAAAGGCACTGTTGTCAGGGGTGAATGTGAGAAAATGTTCCTCATCCATTCTTGATGAGAATATAAATTCAAACAATTTTGGAATGCCTTGTAGTAGTATATATTAAATTTTATAATATCTTACCCTTTGACCTATCAATTCCACTTTTAGAACTTTACCCTAAAGGTATTTGTACCTTCATTCTTTCCCTTCTTATTTTCAAAAAAAAAAAAAAAAATAGAAATAATACAAATGACTCCAGGTAAGGAATTGGTTAAATGAATTATGATCTCAATATACTAGTATATTGTGCAGGTATTAAGAGTAGTAAGACCAAATAATTTATGTGATAAAGAATAATGACAAAAATACATTTGAAGTACAAAAAAGTCTCAGAATAAAATGGTTAGCATTTTGTTGGTTTTTATAAGGTATATATTCCTATGTGTACATCCATTTGTTGTATTTTAAAATCCACAAGATTTTCACTGATTTATTGACAGTGATTATTGTCTTGTAGGGGAGAAGCAGAAAGACACTTGCCTTCTCCGGTTACATCTCCTTGTTTAAGTTCCTTCCAACTAAAGTCTCCTTTTAAGCATGTTTTCTTCCCATGGGTACCACATTGACCTATGAAAATGATTTGTGAAGCACAAAACTGAAATTACTATTATTTGAATTTTCCCAGCTCAGAGGAGAGATTACCAAGAGCAGAGGAGTTTGTGTTTGGCAAAAGTTCTATCATAGTCAACAATGCCCTTGTCATTTGTGTCATCGTTTACCTGTTCTCACTCAGATCCATTTCCTGCTTTTCCCCTCTGCTTGCAATTTCAGAATTCTATTTCCCAGAGGTCATTGTGTAGTAGCTTCAGTTAGTTAGGCTACCAAAAATACTGGCAGGAGGTTGGGAGCAGGGAGGAGGAAGGAAATCGACATAATTCTTTCCTTTCTGCCTTGGGTAGCAACTTAAGGGGGCAACTTTTCCCTCCTTAGCAGCTCCCACTCTTCTGCCCAGTGGCTGTATTCTGGGGGCAGTGGTGATGGTGGGGGTTCATTCTCTCTGACTCTCCATCACAAGGGTGCTATGGGCTTCTTTGTCCTGCTAATCTGTTGACCTCCTTTACCTTCTCTATTTAAATTTTCAGCTCTCTGAATAGAGTTTAGTTCATTAGATAACATATGCTCTTGAATTACATGGCATGATTTATGTATTTTTGGGGCCTGACTGATACACAGCTTAAAATGAACTTACATGCCACAAATTCTACAGCTTGATAAGCTGAATGCAAAATAAATGCCAAAAAGTGTATCCCAAAGAAGGAAATTAACAATTCAGATACTTGTATCTGCGAAGATTTTTTTTTGCCATTAAAAAAAAACAATCTTCACACCCTTTCTGTGTAGTCTTATTATCCCCAAATCACAGAAAAGAAAAAGAGGTTGCAACAGATAAATTAATTGGCTTCTAAATGGCAGAGTTGTGATTCATCTCCAGGTCTTCCTGACTTTAAGGCCCAAGTTATTGCTAAGAGGTTATAAAGTTGAGTTCTGTGAGTCTCCTTTCCCCTTTCAGGGTTCTATTTTGCTTTACTTACTTTATCAGGAATCCTCCAGCCACTGGTCTGCTTTCACATGGTGTCTCATATTTCTAGCATTTACCTTCTGCTCTACCAGAAAGCCCCCACTCTCCTGTTATGCTATTCCATATCTTGCTTCCTGCTAGCCTGGTGAATGGACTTTAGCTGAGCTATTATTTGATAATAATTGCTCCACTGTGAGAAGAAAACATACATTTGAAATTTTAACACAAGTCTGCAATAGTTTCTCTGAAAACATTCATTTGTTCATTCACTTTTCTTTGCTGAAAATGTGTTGGTTGCTAGATACACAGCACTGAGACAGATTGCAGCCTGGTGGGGAAGAGAGTCATCAAACAATTTTATTGAGTTCTATGGAGAAGAAATGCTCTGTGGAAGCACACAAAAGGATATGAAAGGAAATTGTACTTTAGAGTCCAGAAATACTTCCCTAAGGAACTGAAATTTGTGTTGACCATAAAGGCGGCACTAGATAAGTAAAGACAGTAAGTGGGAGAGAAAGAAAAATTACATGCTAGCACATATATTGGCCTGGGGACAAAAAGGGGAATGGCCCATGAAGGAATTTTTGTTTTAAAGTCCAATAACTTTAGCATATAGAGAGAAGACGAAGCTCAGGTCAGAAAGACAGAAGCAGCCTGAGTGTAAAGAATCTCCAAGGACATGTTATGGATTATGTGCTGTGTCTTTTCTGTCCAAGGGGTAACAAAAAGCCCTGAAAGGTGTTTAGCAGGGAGGAGAGACCAAGATCTCATTTTCTAAAATGTATGCTTTAATTGTATTATGGAGAATATAACGGAGGAAAGTAATAATGGGAACTGGTAAACTATAAGGGGCTTTTTAAATTTCTTGGTGAGCAATGGTGACTGGAGGGGAGGTGGAGAGGGTGGATAGATTCAGAAGAGAGCTGGGGGAATAACCTACAGGATCTGGGAAGTAAAAGAAAAGAAAGCAGCAACAGCACCTACCCTAGAGATATGTGCATGGGGGAAAGTGAAGATGGAGTAGATTTAGCCAGGGAAAATGTATGAGTTCAGTCATTTAGGAGATGAGTTTGTGGGTTTGTGAAACCTAAATGAGATGCTGAGTGGGCCTTTGTAGCTGCCTTCTTAAACATAACTAAATGATCAGGACTGAATGAAAAAACTTGAGATGTTTGATCCTTGGATGATAATTAAAGCCAAAGGGGTGTAGATATGAGAGTTAAAGAGAGTAGAAGAGGACCTAGGAATGAATTTCAAAGAAAAAGAGTAGTTTTTAGTACGGAAGGGTTCACAACTATGTATGTCATCCTCAGGGACCACACTAATCTTCTCTTCTCTGTATCATTCTAACTTTAGTAAATAGGCCACTAAGGACAAAAGAAATTAAGAATCTTTCTAATCCTGGAAAATGGACTATGAGAAGAATCAACTGCTACAAGTTAATCAAGATGTTTAAATTTCATTAGGATGGATAGGAGCTTGAAGCTGTTTGCCTTTAGTATCAAGGTAGGGCAGGTTCAATAGGAAGGATTATATTAGCCAAGGACATTTTAAATTCCTAGCCCACCAACTAGTGCCCCATACACGCATGCATACTTGCCTTTCCTTATCAGCAACTGGGATGACACATTCACACTGTTCTTTTCCCACCTGAGTTGACTCTCATTCTTAGACATTGCAGAAGTATCTCAGCAAAGATCAAAGACACATTCAAGCTTGCTGGCAGTGACTTGGACAGACTGTCAGTGTTTTGTTAACTACAATATCATCTAATCTCAATTCCAGGATGTATGGCAAATGTAGACAACAGATAATTTTCCACCCTTAGTTGCTATCAGCTGGAAGAGTAATTTTATGACCAACTTTGTGAGTCTTTTGGAACTGAATTTTTCACTCTGTAAAAGATACAAAGCTGAGCCAAGCAAAGAAACTGTTGAGAGTTCTTCCACTGTTACCTCTTCATCAGCACATCCCCTTTAAATTCTCTCTTCCTTCCTCACGTGCACCTCTCTCCCCACCATGCTGGCCTCCTACAATTAACTGTTCATTGTTAAAGAGAAGGCCATGAAGGCCCCACCAGTAACCCTCAGCTGGAATCTATCATCATCAACCTTTCACACTTTGCTTTATTGTAGCAAGAATTACTTTGGATTAAAACTATTTAATCAATTTGAAATAACTTTTTGTTTAAATTGTTAAGCTTATAGTCAGCCTGGAAAAAGAAACAAATGTACATGGTGTGGGAAAGGAAAAAAGGGAAAACTGTTAAAAATCTAATAAAGTCTCTGAGAGGCCAGGCAGAAGTTCAAAGAGAAATCATAAGCTGTTGCTTAAAAGCAAATTTAATGGTGTAATGACATTTGTGCTAGATTTGCAAGGAGAACATGTATATAATCATGCAATTTACTTGACATTGTTTTAAAGTATAACTTTTAAGAAACAGCTTTAGTGAGATATAATTCACATTTTACATATAATGTTCATCCTTTAAAACTGTGATTCAGTGCTTTTTAGAAGACTCACCAAGTTTTGTAACTTTTATCACCATGCAATTTCAAAACATTTTGATAACTCCAAAAAGAAACTCTCCACCTACTAGTAGTCGCTCCACCTTGTCGTTTGTAGGCTGAACGAGTTGGTCAGTCTTTTTTCTCCATTAGCTTCCATGACCAGAACCTGTGGTATTGTGCCCTCCCCACAATTGTACATGCCTAGATCAGAGGGTGTATGGATGTGTGAGTGGGCACACCTGGACCTGGGGGGAAAGGATAAAAAGGTAGCATCACCCCTGGGTGAAAGAACATGAGAGGGAGCAGGGGGAGGATAGAGGTGAGAAAAGCTAAGAGAGTATGTGAAGAAACTGCCAGAGAAAAAGAGGTCAGAGAAAGAGCTTAAAGATTTCTGGAGTGCTTGGGGTAGGGGTGGAGGGGAAGGAAGTAGGAAGTGGAGGGGAGGTGTTGCTCACCTGCCTCCCAGCTCACTCTCCCCACTCCTTGCACTGTCTGATATGTCTATGTAACTGCTAAAATCAATAAAGAACCTACCAAGAGTCTGATGCTTGCACTACATTTGGTGTCATGAAGAGGATGGTTGTGTTATATCCTCCCACTAGGAAACCACTAAAAAATATACTCTTATATAAATATACCTTAACTTCCCTTGCTTAATCACCAAGTATTTTGGTAAATGATGTATAAAACACACAAAAGGTAAATAAGAATTCTTCCATATTTATTTTCTGTGGTACATTCAGTGGATCTGCACCCACCCTCTATCCACACTGCTATCTGTTACAGCTCAGTGGACAACAAAGATCTACTTCTGTCCTGTCTCCTGAAATAATGCTTTTTCCCCTTATAACCATGAAAAATGCACTTACCACTTATTAATGAGTTTCTCATCATCAAGTTGAGTGACTTTCATTAACATTCTTTTTTTTTTCTTTATTTATATATAAATTTCACAACTTTGTAATCTCAAGGGTTTGCCTCCCCCCCCTCCCTCCCCTCCCTTCCCCCCCTTTCCCTCCTGTTCATAGTTGTGCGCTTCATTTTGGTGCTTCGTTTGTTTTGACTTTCTTCAAGGCTTTTATTTATTTTATTTTTTTTTCACTATATCCCATATATTAGT
>PVHY01012571.1:0-44076 GCA_004024945.1 Uropsilus gracilis | reverse complement strand
CTCCCTCCCTTCCTTCCTTCCATCCTTGCCCATCTTTTCCATTAGAAAGTATATTCTAAGGGAACCAGAATGCTTGCTTACTGACAAATAGGTCCAAAGAAAGTATTTTTTAAATGAGTGCATTAATAATGAATAAAATGATCACCACTTATGGATTTGGCCAAAGGACTAGGTTTCTTCAGTAACAACATTTTTCTTTATCCTCAAAACCAAGCAGTGGGAATCAACTCCATTTTGCAGCTAAAGAATGTCTCAGAACAAGAAAAATATTCGTCTATAAGGTGTTACTCTTAAAAAGAGATTTCACTGGAACTTGAGCTTTAATTTAATTTTTTTTAAATTAAAAAATTTAATTTTAATTTTTAAATTTGACAATTTCAAATACCAAACACTTTCCTTTTTCTGGAGCAGTTATCTTGATATTTAATATATAAAATATTACCAAGAAAAGATGATCAGTAAATTTAAACAAAGACCAGAACAATGTTTATGCATGAAATTTCTACTTTGAAAAACCCCACTAATTCTGAGCTATCTGAATATGATGCTAAATAACTGGTTCCTTACTTACAGTGTAGTTGTGTTTTTGATACATTTCTCGTAAAAATAATTAACATTTGGGAAATGAAATGTTCTTAATTATTTTGGTATTTGTTAGAGATTTTAAATTACCATTTGTCTTAAATATATAGTCAGAGACATTTGTCTGACAGGACAAAGCTAAAGAAACACATTTCCATTTAAAAAAAAATCAGTTAATTTTCAGGATTTTATACACTAATTAGAGATCACTTTTGTCTTAGTAATTGTCACATTTTAAATTAAACTTTTTATTTTGACATATTAGGTTTGCATGCATTTATAAAAGCTAATGAAGAGAAATCCTATGTGCCCTTTACCTGTTTTCCCTAAAATACCATCTTGCAAAATTATGTGAGAAAATCATGAGATGGTTATTAATAGTGATCCACTTAAAATACAGAATATTTCTATTATAAGAAATACTCCTGTTGGTCTTTTACAGACATAACTACTCTCCTATACACTATCTGACTCCCAGTAACCTCTAATCTGATCTGCATTTCTAAATTATTATCATTTCAAGAATACTATGTGAAGGGAACCATCCAATATGGACCCTAATATATATATATATATATATATATATATATATATATATATATATATGCTTATTACTCTCAGCATATTTCCCTGAGGATCCTTAGCAATTGTGTGCATCAACTATATATTTGTCCTATGGTTGAATAGTAATGCTTGGTGTGTTTGTATCAGTTAGTTTACTACGAGCCCACTAAAGACATTTCTGTTGTTTTCAGTCTTTGGTGGTTGTGAATAAAATTGCTCTAAACTATTATGTGCAAGTTTTTGTGTCAATATGTTTTCCTTTCTCTGGGATAAGTTTCATGTATTTTAACATCTAAGAAAACAAAGAGTGATTAAAAAGATTATCAATCACATGGAGCCCTTGTAGTATAAGAATTAACTAAGTTGGACCAGAGGAGAGTTATAGCAAGTTAAAAGTTAAAATCAATAAAATTTTATTGATGCATGTAAACATTGCTACATTTATTGTTCTTGATGTTAAGGGTGACAAATATCTGAAATGAATTATTCTGTCTTGTTCCTCTAAAAAAATGTAGTTTCCTCATCATGTTCTCTTACTTTGAAATATCATGTTCTCTTACTTTGAAATTTTACATTAACCTTTGACTTATTTAGTTCCCATATGTATTGAATTGAGTGTCATGTTTACATCATAGTTCAATGTCAAAAAGATTGGAACTGTAATATTTCACTTATGAACTAAGGACGCCTTTCATATTCTTGGACATGCCAATGTCAGGGTGTGTTTTATTAATACTCTATATTTTTATGAATTATATTTGATATTGTGACAACTTTTCTCTGTACATTTGAATTGAAGTGGAAGAAAACAAATATTCTGCCAAATAACCACATGGGATAGAGAGTGTTCTAAGTTGTCCAAAATTATAATTAAATATGTGTGTTTATACAGATATACATGTGCATGCATTTGTGTATATATGTAATTAGGTGTGTACTTAGACATATATGTGTGTGTGTGTGTTTGTGTATGTCTGACTACAGGCTGTAAATTATTGATCATCATAATTAATAGTACTACTATTGAAGACTAATGAAGGTTAATGCCAGATTGAAAGAAGGCTGTTTACTAAGTAATTGTCTTATATGAATATGTCTTATATCCTACTAAGATATATTGGGATTATACCTTAGTGTTTATTTCCTAGCTATGACAAAACACAGGTAAATATTTCATTACCAATTTTGAAATCCAGATATAATTAAAAATTTTTCATTTTGCTTGTTATTTTTCTCCTATTAGAAACAAGAAAGATAAAATTTGATTTATTTATAAGACATTTTGTGAACATGTTTTTTGCTAAGGTTATGATCTAGTAGTGAAAAAAAATTGAGGTGAACTAATTCAAAACATAGCTTGTCAAGATTAGAACTGGTGTTGTCTTTGCCAAGAACAGGAGCAGCCTTCTTAAGTGTCGCTCACACACACTTCTCTATCAGATTGTCTCTACATGTCTCTTTCCATATGTGTCACTCCTATGTGTTACTTCTGCCCCTTTTTATTTCACCTTCCTTTGTAAATTGACCTTGCTACTTCCCAGTTGCCCTCCATTGAGGAATTCCAAGTAATGACATACTGAAACACGCAGTCCAAGGCAGCTGTATCTAAGAGAGGGTAGGGTAAATGGCTACTGGAGGAACACTATTCAGTGTTCCTTCCCATTGTTTTTTCTTTGAGACTAGGTCTCGCTAATTTTGCCCATGGAACTGCAGGCACACGTTGCCCGGGGTACTACACTCTCAAGCAATCCCCAGCCTCAGTTTCCCAGGTAGCTGGGATTACAGGCACGCCACCACACCCAGCTATATTTTTTTGGAACTAGGTCTCATTATGTGCCCCTTGCGGGACTCGAATCGCGATTCCTAGCCCTGGCCGCAGCTTCTTAGGCTTCTGCTTGCAGGCATGTGCCACTCCAGCATGTTCCTCCCCATTTTTATAGAAATGAATTATGTAACACTTGAACAACCAGATATTATCTGGGAATCTCGTGTTGTTTACGGGAAAGCCTCAGCCCCCACATGTCCATTGCAAATTGGATGTTGGGACCCTGTAACAACGCAGGGAGGAAGATGCATATTCAGCTTTGCACATGTTAATTTGAGTTGTCTACTAACCAAAGTGGAAGTATTAAGCAAGGAGTTTAATACTTACCTTAATATTTAAATTCTTAAGCAAGGGTGAAGTTATTAAGACATTGAATCAGAAAAGAAGAAAAGGGATTCAACAATCAAATACAGGAGTGCTTCAGTGTTGTCTGTAGATATAGAGCAATGAACTGAATGTTAAGTGCAGACATTGCTCCAAGAAGCGGGAATGGTCACCTGTTGCTCTTGGGTTAAGTTATCTGAGACTGGGATGGTACCATCCATCAGGCAGGATGTGGGTTTAAGAAAGAATGAGATGGAAAAAAATGAAAACAGTCATCATAGACCATTGTCTCAGAGGTAAAAATGAAAGAAGTGATCATGCACCATTGTCTCAAAGTATTTTCTATAAAGGAGAAACATGAAAGGAAAGGCAGCAATAGGGGAGTTGGGAATTGTATCAGTCTGGTGGGTCTATAATGGCTGAGGATATAGTTCTATCATCATTGGATGAGATGCCATGGGTGTAGGGTTAACAGGCAGGAGGTCGTTGGTGGGCGTGCTGACATTTCATCTATATTATCAGAATGAAAGAATAAATAGAAGCAGAAATTGTTAGGAGGGTCGAATTTTGGCGGAACTTCTTTCTACTTACTTTGGTTTTCTCAATGCAAAGAGAAACAAGGATGTCTAATGAGATCAAAATTGAAGGATGGGATGTGGGACTTTAAAGAGAAAAAAGATTATCATGATACATTTGTCCAGTAGGGTCAGAAACTTAATAAAAGCACCAGGCAGAATGTAAAGTTCATGGTCAAAAGTTTAAAATGAGACCCCTCTCTCCATATTTAGTTGAATGGGTAGAAATGCATAATTGACATACAACTGAATATCACTGGGATTGTAGTTTTGTCAAGTGATTTTCATAACAGAAGACATTAAAAATAGTTTAGGAGATATGCTAGTACATAACTATGATTGCTCACAGAGTAGAATTTATTGAGCATATTATTGTTGAGAGAATGACAAGTAGAAGGATCAATAAATTGTAAGGTAGCGAGAATTGTGGAGATAAAAATGGGTAGTGTTTAGAGACTACATATTTAAACTTGTGAATTTGGATATGCTAATATATGTACCTTCAGGGGACTTTGCCTGAGATAGGGTGGAGGATGAGATCATTGAGGAAGGTTTTAAAGTACTATGATTAAATATGCTGGAAGAATCTGCTCCTATTAACTGATATCATCAAGATTTAAGACCAGGAAGGCCTTCAAGAGAGTGATGAAAAAGAAATTAAAATGTAATAAATGAGGATTTTTTTTTCTAAGTAACAGTTGCTGATTGTAAGTAAGCATGGTATGGTTTAATGGTAGAACATTTCAGAGAGAAAGAAAAGGGTATAATTTTGAACTAGAGATGAGACATAAAGAAAACATGCAGTTTGTTATCTGGACGAGGGTATGAAGGCATATGGAAAACACGCACACATTAATCCCTTGGGAAACAGCAACAACCCTCAGAAAATATCCAGGGTTTGAGCAAGATGATGGGAGGTACACTCAGAGTTCAGTTTGAGGATTCTGGAGATTTTGAAGATGATGAACTGAGACTTCTATAGACCACAGTGGGAATGTTATAGGAACTTCAGAAACCTGGGAGAAGGGGACTAAGATAGAGCTGTGCAGAAGTTGAAGAGGTGAAAATGTAGTAAGAGGTGAATTCATTGACTTCTTACAATGATCTGAATTTAACAGGAACAAATTGTATAGAGTGGTAGATTCAAGGAACGTAGACCTGGTGAGGACCTGTGGTTTTCCAGGAAAACCCCTCTACTCCCTCTGTAGGTAGTGTGGAAGTAAGAAAAGGTGATTATTAAAACCTCAGGTCTCTCTCTTAATCACTGTTGCTGAAGCATCTGATACCTAAAGATGGTGGTCTTCTCTTTTCTCATGTAACGGTTTAGAAGTTGGTAGTGAATTTCTGGTTCAGGTAACATTTGTTTTCCTAATAATAAAATTACTACTAATAATCTAATAGTCTAATTGTAATCACTTAGATTTTTCTTGGTACAGGACGGTGATCACTGCCCCAGAGTTTCGCACACTGTTTAATGTGGAGTAGGAATCTTAATTAGGTCCATCTCAAATTATGTTTTTCATCTTTGTTTTAAACAATGGGTGGTTGTGCTCAGAAGCCATTGCTTTTGTATTCAGTCTCTTAGTGACTTGATAAAGCACAACTGTTTTTCATTCTGGGATTTTTCTCACCAGGAGGTTTTTCACAACTCTCCACTTTATCCTTTCTCTTCATTGGGTTGTCTGGCAATTGAATCATAATCCTATCTTTTACAACATTACAGGCTGATAACAGCATGAATACACTCAGAGGATTCTTGCTCTCATTAAGCTTTTAATTTCTTTATTGACTTTAATTAAATTTAAGAGGCTTTTTCAATAACAAGAAAGAAGCATGTTTGTATGTTGGATTAATAGCATTGTATTAGTCAGGCTATAGATGATATTTTGGAGGAAAGGATAAACTTTTATTTTATTCTACAATCTCAAACAAGTAGTTTTCCATCTCCAAATTTCTTACTTTTAAAAGGGGTGGTCATTCTACAATATAAATGTCATAAAAATTGCACTGCATCTTGACAGAGTCTGAGAAGCCACTGCTTCTAAAGTGAAGCTTTTTAAACAATATTTTCAATAATTGTCTTAGTGTAAATCACATTAAAGATTGCCTATACTTTAAAAACAGTGTAGATAACAGCTAAATCCATGAATACATGCTTATCGAGCCCCTCTGATGTGCCATATACTTTATAGTAGCATAGATAATCAATAAACAGATAAACTGATTTAAATAATAACCTAATAACCAGGTGTGGTGGTGCATGCCTGTAATCCCCGCATTGGGGTCTGAGGGAAGGCATTACTTGAATCGTGGGTTCAAATATAGTGAGACCAAGTCTCTAAAGAAAAAAAAATCATATAGTAATATGAACAAGAAAAAAAAGTGATTGAGTGACTGATGTGGTAGAGAGGAGGGGCAGTAGGGGTTGTAAAAGAATGGAGTAGATTTGCAAAGCACATATTTAGAATAAAAAAATTATTGAATTCATTATATTTAATCTTCATTTTTCCAGTTGTGGTATACTTTGATTAAATGTGCATATTGAATTTAAGTAGCATTATAGATATTTGTTATTAAAGCTAATGGGAAGAAATAAAGGTTTATTTAAAAAAATTAATCTTTATTTTTTCATAACAATATTAAAATCAAATATATGTACTCGTATTTGAGGTATTTGAAAGACTTAGAACCTTATCATAAAGGAAAATAATGATGTTGATAAAAAACATATTAAAAAGCAAATTTTACTTTATAGTGGGTAGTTTTTTATAGCCACCCTATCCAAATGGTTGAGGAAGGTCACATGTGGCTATTAGATACCTTAAAATGACTTTCTCATATTTAAATATGCTATGAATATAGAATTAACATACTGATTTAAATAAATACCTAATATAATAAAAATGGTAAAGTATATTTTATTGATTATTGTTTGAACTGAAGATCTTTTCACAGCTTAACTTTATGAGGAATATATTAAAATACATTTTGTTTGTTTCTTGTGATTATTTTAGATTTGGCAACTAGAATATTTAAAATCCTATATATGCAACTCTGTATAGTTCACATAGGATTTCTGTGCCCAATACTATTCTTTGAACTGCTAGAATTTCTATAAGCATATTACATAGGATTTATAACTTACTCGATCAGATGAGTCATATGCTCATTAAAGATGACATGTTATCAAATTTAAGTGATAAAATTCAAATGAAATTTAAGACAAGTTACTCTTGACATTGTATTTTGTTACACTTAATGCCTTATTAATGTTTGGGAATAACATGTTAACATAAACGTTTTGGAAATTCAGTAGTTTTTAAAAATTTTTTTAGTAAAAAAATTAACTGCACTTTTTTTTGAGACTAAGAATGTCATCTAAAATAGCTAACTGCTACACTAAGTGGAACTTATATATAAGATTTAGGAAGAATATATAATTTTTCACAACTATGTAGAATCTGCACTGTTTATCTGTCAGCATTGGTCTTTGGATAAATCAAGTTTTGATTTTTTTATAAACTGAGGTTTAATGATTTGTTAAAAATCAGGTTTAAATATATTTGCACAGAGAACTTGATCTAGGTAATTCAAGCAGCCGTATGAATTGCTAGAAAAATACTCTAGTTGAAAGAGTTCTGATGAAAAGAGATCATCTTCCTTTGTTGTCTTCATTTGTTTGACTGCTTATTTTAAGTAGCAATTTCACACACTTGTGAGGTAGATCATAATGGCAGAAATACTTAGAATTGAAGCATTAAATATATGGCAGATATTTCAATACACATTTATCATTTTAATACACATAGAAAGACAAATCTGGTTTTATTTAAAGTCCTAAGGACATAAACTTCTGAAGAGTTCTTGACTCAGTAGAGAGCTATGATATTGTCTCTGGTGAATAGTGCTTTCAAATTCCAAGTGATAGGTTTGTTTTTTTTTTTTTTTTCCCAGACTAAACAGAGTCCTTTTTAACAGTAAGTAACTGGTGAATTGGGCACAGGTTTTTGTGATCAACATCTTTCTTGAGGTATTATGTATTTGCCACTCCATGCTTAAGTGAATCTCTTATTCATGCTAACACAACTATAATCTTTGTATAGTAACTACTATAACTGTATGCCAATTATTCCATTAATAGTGTGACTGCAAACTACAACTGCTTATGCTCACTTATTCCCTATTTTAAGGATTTGGTAAGGTAACAACAGAAATTATTATTATTTTTTTTCTAGTTAGCGAAAACTGGAGACTCATTGGGAGAAATCTAACACTTGAGGTTGAGGGACCAGTATTACTTGGAATGTTCTTCACTTTCAAATCTGACATTTTACTTGAGATTTCAATTTAAACCTTATATTGGATTCTTTAACAGTGTATCTGCATACAGTGTCCTCTAGTGTGTCAGGTTTCCTTCCAGCATGGTGTCCTTAAAGAATTAGATCCTTTGTGATTCTGAGTTCCAAATATCAGTGTTCTGATGAGTAAGACAGGATCTGCATTGATTTTTAAGAGTCTATAAATTCTACAGTGTCATGTCCATCCAATTCTTTCACAGATTTTCCCCATCATAAAAATAGATTTCTTTTTTTCACTAATAGAAAATTCCTAACTGATAAGACTTGGTAGGCTTATTTTGGGATTTGAGAATGTTTGACAATTTCCCCAGAGGAACTAATTATGACAGCTTTCCATGAAGTCATATCATCTAGGAATGTTTTATTTTAATAGAAGAGAGAAGGGTTACCTGCACTTGGAAGCAAATTACAAGCATAGATTCAAGGGAAGAAGGGACCACACCATCTATTTGAGGGAGTGCAAAAGAATTTGCAGACTTGTTTTAAAACCATTGCGTACTAAGGAATAAGTTTCTCTTGAGAATGAATCTTGAGAGAAAATTACAAAATTGTATTTTTTTTGTAGTCTAATATTGGTAATGATATGATTTTTATTAGTGGTTATTAGGGATGGTAGGAGAAATGTTCTTTAATAGATTACAAAATTAGTAAGTATCCAATTTTCTTGAAACTTGAAAGAGGATTTGGAATTTAAGCTTCTAGCATCAAATCTTTTCTGCCTTTATTGTAACCACTTTCATTTCCTCAAGCTTACCTGTTTTATTAATTCTGAAAATAAATGCATTAGTATATTTTTGAGTAATCTAAATATTATATTTCAGTAGAAAATTAACCCCTACTTAATGATACTATGATTTTTGGGAAATAATTATTTCACTTTTAAGCTTTTTATAATGATTTAGGAGTATTTGCTTGCTCATTTTAAAAATAGTCACTCTCCTAAATGATGACTGAGCATTGATATGCTCATCTGATGTGATTTTAATTAAAATTCAGGGGCTATTGGTGACTACGATGATTAATTTTATACTATCTGAGCTATGGGATGTTTAGATTGTTGGTAAAATATTACTTTTGTTGTGTCTGAGAGACTGTTTTTGGAAGATATTAGCATTTGATTCACTACATTGAGTAAAGAAGTCAGCCTAGATTCGTGTGGGTGAACTACATCTAATTTATTATGGCCAGGAGGGAACAAAATGGTAAAGGAGTAGTTAACTCATACTTTTTTCAAACCAGAATGTCCATCTTTACCTGCCTACAGATGTTAGGGCTCCTGGTACTAGAGCCTTTGAACCTGTCCTGAATTAGTAACACCAATTTTCCTCCAATTTGCCCATGACAGTTATGTAATGTCAGGGTGCTATAGCTACCTGCAACAATCCCTGTGATAAACTTCATCAAATATAGATCTCTCTGTGTGTGTATGTGTGTGCGTATGTGTGTGTGCGTGTGTGCATTGTTTCTCCAGAGAGCGCTAAGATAGAGAACACTGCAATTAGTGTTAACTTTATTAATCACCAACCATTTTTCATAACATAAGTCCAATTTGGAATGTGTTAATGTTACTAAATTCTGAAATGATATACCTTGGTATACCTTGACATTTGCTCCCTTTGCTGATTATCCTTTTCCTTTTCAACAATTACAAACAAATAATCAAAACAAAAGATAAAAAACAAAACAAAAACTTCTGTTTAAGATCCGATTCAGTTGCCCTCAGCATGCCTTTTATCTTACCTTCCCAGATAATCACTTTCCCATTTATCTCCTTAGAATATTTTGCTACTTATAGTGTATTTTTAGGATTTATTTCATTGTTTCCTATGGTGAACTTAATGGAGAAGATCTATCCTGAGTGTGTACATATTAGTGTTTAGCACATAATAAACTAAAAGGAAAAAAAAAAAAGGTTTCTTTAATGTAGTTTAGAATCCCTAAACCAACTTTTTAATGTGAAGACTGTTTTGATTGTAAAAATTTTCATGATTTCAGTAGTTTGTTAAATTATATTTGACCAAGTGTTTTTGTGACTTTACCTATCCACTGTTGGTAGTATAATGGGAGCACATCTGATTACTCCCTGGGACAATTTCAAAACTTGAAAGGGGGTTTGATAAATTCGCTATGTTTTTTAGTCAGTGATGAAAAGCAACCCCTCAATGAGAAAACTGACATTTGATGTATGGGATTTGCAGCTTTTCTAACACGTTCTGCCAACTAATCACCTCCTGTTAAGTGTAAATGTGTTTTCAGTGTCCTGCTATCTGAAGAACTTTTCTATTTCATTCTTTGGTAATTATAGGTTAGCTTGTCTATTAAGAACTGTGAAATAAAAATAACAGTGGTAAAACCATACTTGTGCATTGTTATGTAAGAAAAAAATCAGGGGAGGAAACATACTCTCTGCCCCTGTTTATATGAAACTCTTGTATCCCTGTTTCTCTGGTCCCTTCATCTGCTATCTTTTGACCTCCAGTATGCTCTCTTTATGTTTAATTATGGTTCTTAACTAAAATTTAATTTTTTGTTATATTATTTTAAAATTCTTGCTACTGAACAATATGTTGTTATTTTTGCTTCTAGGTTATGGAAGAATTAAGAGAGTAGCAGTTAATGCATAGACTACTCTTTATAGTTCCTGAACAAATCTCCAAATGCTTAGTATTTGATATAGTCTTTATTCCTATGAATATATTGCCTGCAAAATACTGTTTTAAAGTATGCCTGGGTTCTAATTTTCTGTTATCCGTTGGACTGATATGTGAAGGTGGATGTCCTAATTGCTATGTGATGGTGCAGTGCTGATATCTTCATTCAGATGATTAAGTTTTATTTGGTCTCAGTGCGTTGCCCTTACATAATTATATTTACTAATCCCAACATTTCAAATTATTTCTCCCTGAGACCTTCCCTCAGACAACATGAATGTTTTCATTCCCGTTGTAGCATAAAGAGAGTAGATCAAAGGGAGTTGCATGTGGTCAGAGATTTTAAACATTTATGGTAATGAAAAAAGCTCCCCCACAAAGAAGTCATCACAATTTGAAGTTATTATATAACAAACATATTGTGCTATTTATAACAAGCACACAGTAAAACTTGCCGCAAACTGAATTCCGGGAAAAAATAATTTCATTAAATAATTCGGTAAACTAAAATACAAATGACAAAGATGATATTCCTATATATGTCCTTAAATTAAAATCCAGTATACTGTTACACTTTGACAGTACAGAGTTACTAAGTTCTAGTAGTCCTACTTAAGCCTGCTTGAAGTCAATAGGTTTTACATAAGGTAAAGTTTGAATAAATTATTTTTGGATTAGGCATGTATTCAAAGAATGAATTCAGTGCAGAAACTGTAGACTGAAGATCACCCCTTTGAGAGGTTCTTAATAACACAATGAAGACGTGTTATAATTCTTGTTGAGCTGATAACCATTTTAATTAGGTGTTGATGCATGCTTTCAATTGAATTTAGCAATTTATTGAATTGATGATCATCAGTCTAGAATTTCTAATTTTTAGTTAATAGAACCAAACTCAATGTATTTCCTTTAAACAAAATCCTATTATTTTCAGGAGGAGGAAATTATTGCTAATCCGAATAATAGCTTAACATTTAGGGGTTTTGTTTGTTTTTGGCTAATGTCCTATTCAGCCTTTATCCAAGAAGAATGGGTTCTTCCATGAAAGTGTGTGGCTTTTATGAAGTCACATCACTGAAAGAATGGAAGCAAAAAGTAGAAAAGGTATTTATATGCAATCTACAATTAGAGATTTGAGAGAATATGGTGTATAGTAGAGACATTTTGTTTTATATCATCACCGCAGTCATGCAATTAGGGAAATATCTAGGTAATAAAAATAACAGAATTTTATCAGAGTATTATAAAATACAAAACCCAGTATTTTCTAGCATGAATTAGATTTTTAATGGTATACTTAATAGATAGCAGATACAGATATTGATGGATAGTGATGTACTATTGCAATGTTTTAAACCAGTTTTCCTTCAGTAAAAAATTAAAAGGTGGATCCTCTAATTAGAAACTCAGCTTTGATAAATTATAAATACAGATAGATATTTATGCAGTTAATAATTTAGACTATACACATAGATGTGGTATCTGAACACAAACCAGCATAAATGATGATTGCTGTATCCAAAGTAACACAACAGCATAAAGTAGGCAATACAGAGAGAAATTATGGTGCTGATAGGCCATATCAGAAACAATCCTTAGAAAGACCTCCCTGAAGTTTCAGGGTTTAAGGTGCTTACAATGACACCCTCTATATATCACAATTAAAATATATTTGTGTGTAAATTAATAATGATATATAAAAATTATGGAATGCTGTCATTTCTAGTCAAATGTGTTGTTTGCAATAAATTTATTTCTAATGTATCTATTTATTAAATGAGGAAAATACATTTACTTCTCTTAAAACTATTTCTGTTCAAGTGAGAAGGTCAGGTTAGACATATTTCCAACAGAATTTACTTCAGAAAAGTTTGTTTTTCTTCAGTGCAAAAACATTTTACACTCCCTATTCTAATATTTTACACAAAATATAAGTACATATAAGTCTATGGAGAATCTATTCTGGTATTAAAGTATTTAAACAAGGGGGACATTAAACAGGAGTGGCTCTAAGGCTTTGGTGGCTTATGGAAACTAAGAAAATCCTTTGCCAGAATCAGTGCACTCAAATCCAAGAAAATGAAACATAAAAACAAATAATCACAAACAGCCAGGCAGGCTTTCCCAAAGATAGCAACTGCTTAAGTGATAGCCAATCATTTTTCCCCTTTTCTTAGTGCTTTCTCTATGTAAACCTTACCAATAGCCCCTGTTCAATAGCCTAAATAGCTAACCATCCTTGAGTGCTTTCAGTTGAGTGGATGTATGCACCAATTAACTTTAAAACATTTTAGTGTGTCTCAGTTTACCTTAAATCAATGATAAACAAATTTTCCTTGTAGAAATTAAATCCTGTCATCTGTTAAAAATAAGCTTAATAAATACTAAATACTAAATAAATAATTAATAAATTGTAAATAATTAATAAATACTTAATAAATAATAAATAACTCCTCAGTACATCATTTAGACACAATTTGAACAGTTTTATTGCTATAGACTATCTGGAGTGAGAATGACCATTACTAGGTGTCAGCTAAGACTATTTTTGTTGGAAGAGGGAAAATCCAAACCCAAATCAACTAAAACAAAAGACAAAATTCTTATCCCAAAAGTTGAGAATTTTGAAAGTGTGGATAAACTTATTAGCAATTTGAGACAGAGAATGCTTTCTTCAAGTCTTGGTTCTCTTACACATTATTTCCAGCCAGGAAAACACTTTGTGTTTGCAAGGTGACTGCCACCAGTGCAAATATTGCAGGGAAAGAAGATGAACTCTGTATGAAAAAACTCAACCAAAACCGTAGAATGTCTGCTAGTCTGCTGAGGTCAAATAGCCTCATTGAGCCAGTCACTGAGGCAAAGAAGATGGTACATACATATATATATATATATATATATATATATATATATACATATATATACACATATATACATATATACATACATATATATAAGATATATATATATATATGATGGTACATCTATATATATTATATATATATATATAATTATCCCACAATCAAAAAAGACAAATTTGATACATTTATGATAACAAGGATGTGCCTAAAAGGAATCATGCTAGCAGAAAAAAGTCAGAAAGAAAAAGAAATACTAGAGGATCCCACCTGTGTGCTGGATACAAGGGAAGCAAATAAACAAAAAAATAAGGGACACTTAAACTGTCAGCAGAACTGAAGCATAGAGCAAGGGAGGGGGGCACAACCAGGGACAGGATTGACACAGGATACTAAGATGATGGTTCATGGGTGACAAGGTGGTGGGAGACACTCAGGGTATACAATGATATAAATATATATGTACACACAAATACATATATGTGTTATATATATATATATGATATACACATATATATGTGCAATCAAATTTTTAAAATGTCTTAGAAAAAAGAAAAAAAGGGCATGACGTTGATAACATGGTGACCTTTGACCTGAAAATGAAATCAGTTTCATGGGACATGAATATGTTAAGAGGAAAGGATGAATACTTCCCACAAAGAGAATCAGTAGCCAAATGCATATATGAGTCATTACATGATAGATCTAGAATAATCTGTATCTTTATAAGAACTCTACCTCAAAGTGTAGATGAACAAGGCCCTATTGACTTAATTAAAAAAAAAAAAAAAAAAAAAGGAAACTCAGGGCCATTCAGCGTCTTAATTGGTGTAGCCATGGATATAGTTATTATGAGTAAAGTTGTCTCTCAAAAAACAAAGGGGTCATGCTAAGTGCATGAAACTATTTACTATTATTACTCTTAGTATTCTAAATCATTAGATGCTTATTTATTCATTTGAGGATGCAATTATTTTTGAGTTTCAGGTAGGTAGGAGTGAAGGATACAGATTTCTTTTGAATTATTTTTTATATGTTAAGTTCTGTTATCTTCTGATGGTTTGGGAAGAATTAATTATTAAATACCAGATTATTATTTTAATCTAAAGTTTACAAAAATTATCAAGTGAACCAAAAGTAAATTAAGTCTGCTTTGTTTCATGTTAGCTATCCTATAGATACTATATTTATAGGAATTTTATTTTCTACAAAGCCTACTATAAATCTTTGTCAGTATTTAGTTGGTTTACATGTATGGATTAAGATGTAGTTGAAACTATTAGCAAGGAAATGTGTTATAGAGTCAAGCAGGGGAGACAAGGAAGGGAACTGAAGGGAGAATTAGAAAGAAAGAATAGTTTGGAACATGAACTGAAATATCCTTGTATGCCATATATGAGAGACTCAAGTATTTCTTGATCTGTAGAATCTCTGAAGTATATTTCTATTAGAATGGAAATGCTTTGCAGTGTGAGTTTTCTGCATTATAAAGAAGGCAATTGGTTTTCCATTCATGCTTCCCCCTTATCTTTTATCATCAAAGGTGCTGCTATTTTGGAATCAAGGTCCTGAAATGTGATGACAACATATAACTTTACAGACTCTGAGTGCAATCCAGTGGGTAGCTTATACACTCCACACCTGTGTTTCACTCATACACAATTACTTAGACAGGATAACTTTACATCAGCTGTGTTAATGATGTTGTATCATCAAGTGATAGCATGATCACAGCCTTTGACACTGATTTTCTTACGTATGGCATCCATTTTCTTACAGACTTATTGCTTTCTTCTTTTCTTCCATTAGCTTCATTTTATTTTGACGGTGAGGTTAATTTTCATTAAGGTTGAGTGAAATCTGAAGGGAAAATATAGACTCTGACAACTTCAACAAGAAAGGGAAAAGAAAAGTGGCAGAAAATTTCACAACAAATGTAAAGGAAGACAGGGCAACTCAGACTCTGTGTTTAAAATTAAAGTCAAAGGAAATAGATGCTTGGAGACTTAGAAATATTTGAGCTTATGTCGCATTCTTAAAGGAAAAGCAGATGGATCTCTACTTGCTGTTCCTTAGTGTCTATTTTACTAATCTAACTAGGCCACTGGGTCATACTTAATTAGGATCTTAGTTAATATTTTATTACCTTATATATTCTAATTTATTAACTGTTTGAAATGATTATAGATGATAAGCTATATGAATGGAGGATTATGAAACTTAATTTACTATATGATCTTCCACTAGTGTTAGTAATATATTACTTGAAGTTTATAAAAATATAATTTATTAAAGCAAGTAATTTCTAGATTACTGCAATTTGCATGAATGTGTGGATACGTGTGCATATGTGCATTTTTCCCTTAGTCATGCAAGTAATTCTGTGTTGATGTGATTTAAAATTGAGTTGACCTAAAGTGAATTACTATGAATTACTTCTTGAAGAGCTATTCATTGAATGTTCAGGGCAGGATTTTAAAGATAATATATTTATAAAATACAGGTACTATGCATCCACCCTCAAGTACTGGCAAGCAAATGAATAAGTACTTTATCTTGGAAATTAAAAGTTTAAGCAAAATTACCCAATTTTGGTGCATATTGAAAAATGTTCTGTTTGGTCTGTGATTCTGGTGCTTATATCAAAAGGTCTGGCTAAAGGTCTTTTAGGTATTATGAAACAAAAAGCTTCAGGAACTTTAATAACCTAAAATGAACAAATATTTATCATAATTAGAATTTTAAATTTCCTTCTTTTCTATAAGAATAGACTTATTAAACTGGAGGTCTTCACGAGGTTCATGTGTCAATAACAGCATTGTTCAAAGGTTTCAGTGCATAAATTCAGTAATAGGCTAGAGAATAGTATGTTGATTTAATCATATTTGACTAAAATCTGCTTTTTAAAAAGGAGTGCATTTCTTTTTATATTTTAAAATTAAATACTTGCATAACTGAAATTGGAATCAATAAGGAAAATAGTATTCAGATCATACATAAGACTGCTGCTCAGAGACTTTCCATTTCAATTTTTAACACTCTGCACAAATACAAATTTTTAATTAAATTGAGTTCATACCATGTATGTGTTTTGGATTTTGCTTTTAAATATTGTCATATAGACTATTTCCTACATCATAGAGTATTCTATAAAAAATTTTAATGAATGCATAATTCTACAGAATGTACATGTGCTGTTCATTTTTTCCTTTTTTTTTTTTTTTTTTTGAGACTAGGTCTCACTATTTTTACCCGTGGAACTTCAGGTTCACGTTGCCCGGGGTCCCACGGACTCAAGCAATCCCCAGCCTCAGTTTCCCAGGTAGCTGGGATTACAGGCGTGTACCACCACACCCAGCTGGGATTACAGGTGCGTGCTATCACACCCAGCTATTTTTTGGGACTTGGTCTCCCTGAGTTGCGCCGGGTGGGTCTCGAACCCGCGGACACAAGTAAGTCCTAGTCGCAGCCTCATTTGGTAGACTGTGAAAAAGGCACGCACCACCATGCCTGGCCCCTTATTTTAATGTATTATTGTAATGCACTTTTAAGAATTAATATGAAATTATAGCACTAAATGCTTTGAGGCTAAAATATATGGTGTCACGAGCAAATGTAGTGACAGAACAGTGTTACTGAGGTTAGGGAAATCTTTACTGAACAAAAAAGATTTTTCCCTAATTTCTGAATGTGAGGATTAATCAATGAAACAAAGGTGTGCTATAGAGCCCAGACACTGTAGCAAATCATAGGCCATTCAAGTCTTTTGATATTTTTTTTCCTTCTAAATAGAAGGAAAATGCAATACAAATATTGCAGTAGGCATTTCTTCTGATTTGCACTTTGAGTAAATCTTTCAAATGGATATAGGAAGACAGTTTAGAAATTCATCTTTATTTGGATGAGAATTAATAGAACTTAGTTTAAGGAACTTGTGAACATATTGGATAGAAATAAGTGACATTAAGAAATATTGTAGATGTCAGATTGATAGGGCATTATGGTTGATAGGTTATAGGGAGTGAAAAAAGTTGATAATTAGGATAATTCCATTTTCAGTGCAATCACTTTTTAACTTTGGACATATAAATTATAAAATTAAGTTTGAATTAACTTCAATTTAGATTTGGGGTGTATCTAAGAACAATAAATGATAGATTTGAAATAAAAGTTGAGTGTACTGGAAAAAAGAGAAATAACCTAGACTCACTCACTCTATCTATCTATCTATCTATCTATCTATCTATCTATCTATCTATCTATCTATCTATCTATCTATCTATCTATCTATCTATCTATCATCTATCTATCATCTAGTGTGATTCAGAATAACTGAAGAGATAGTATAGAGTGATTAAAGAAAATATTTAGCAACTACTCCAATTTACATAAAAGATATATGCTTTTTTTAAATAGCTCCAATAGGTATACTTTACATTGTTAATTTCCACATAAGTATAGAAAAAAAATTTTTTATATCCTCATGACTTTCAGAGTAAGAAATTGATGTTGGGATGGTAATTTCTCATTGAAATATGTAATAGATCAAAGATTAAATAACTAAAAGTCATAGACTTTTGAGAGTCTATAGACCTGATACTTTTAATTCTATTATAAAATCAAAGATATTGCTTATTTCCAATTTATTATTTATAATTTGACACTAAGAATATGTATTTTCTATTTCAAGAGAATGTGGTTATAAAAGAAAATAAAAATGAGAAGTGAGTATAAGGAAAACAGAGTTGGTAAAACTTATTAATTTTAAAATCATACTATACCATCCATAGTTACAAAGTTAATATAACCCAGTTTTTAAAGTATTCTCATTTTAAACAGAAGTTTGATGATTCTGTGAATTCCAAGGTTGGTCATCACACGTAGAGAAATGGAAAAATCGTTCCATGTTGCACTTAAACTTTATGGAGCATTTTGCAGGATCATTTAGCTAGTTTCAGGTTTTATGTCCATCTTAGTAATTGTCCTCCCACAAAGATAGGGTGAAAAATAGAGCAGTGGGAATAAGTCTGTAGATCAAGTTTTAAAAGGTGCTGCAGGCATCACATAACCCAACAAATTCGGTGTATGGCACTTCCCCTATGAATCATTCATTACCAGGGGAGTGCTGAATCACTCACTGTGGTCAGAGTAGGGTCCTTCCAAAATGTTGCATGTGGAAGCATTGTACTTGTGACCTAAAAAGTAAATATGTAGAAGAGTAGTTTTCCATCCCCCCCCCTACTTTTGCAAAACCATTTTAATATCTAAAGAATGCTAGATGTGCAAAATGTACTGGTTCTATTTGACCTTAGACTTCAATTACATTAAACATGTGTAGTGATATATTATGTTGCAAGCTGTAAAAAATGCCTAATTATTGATTTCCACTCTGAAACACTTTAAAATTTGATTCATGTCAGTCCATGCCTTTAAACAGCAGCCATTAAAATTCTGGTAATGTTTTAAAAGAAAGAATAAGCAAAATCCATGAGAAATAGGGGGGCAGGGAGTAGGATAATATTCTTCCTATCAACTTTTTTGTTGTCTGAAGAACATTTGCTGAGAGCACTACTTTTAGAATTTCTTCTAGGTCAATACAGTCCAGTTGAATTATAATGGGGATATGAATGTGAATATGTGCCTCATAATTTATGTGACTGTATTACTTGTTTATAGATAAAATTATTTTAATAGTGTTATATATATAAATGTTATAATTGCATGTGCTCAATATGAAATTTATGATATTTTACATTTTATGGGATACAAAAGATGAATAACTGTGTCACAGTTTAAGGTTAAAGCACATCTCAATTTGGCTACCATAGACACACTGAGTTTTAGGTGCATATACATGACATATTCATAATTTCTGATTATCCCTGTAGACACATGGAAATTGAATAATAACATTATAAAGATTCCAGGTTTGAAGTCAATAATACATCAAAACTGGAAGAAGACGTAGGTTACTGGCTAAGAACATACAACCCAGGTTCAATATTTATGTATGAAATTATTGTGTGGATTTTTTTTTTTAATGAATAAAACCAACTTTAATCCTAAGGAATAATTGACAGGCTCTTAGCCCTGCAGATAAATCAGAAGTATGAAATAGGAGTATTTCATATTTGATAGTTAATGAAGTAAGCAGAGATCTTAATCACCCGTGGAGAGCACAGAGAGGTTGAGAGTAGCATATAGATCCAAGGAAAATTAGTCAGAAATAAAAAGTCTCAAAAAATAACCAAAAAATATCCTTAGGAGTTAGTGAGGATTTTACTTTCATTTAATTATCTCTAATTCCCAGGAGAAACTAGAGAAAATTGGTCTACTTTTTGATACCTTATTAAAAACTCATTCAGATGAGTTAGATAAGTCAGTTGTAATATTGCCCGGGGATCCAAGATGATAAGAAAATACAAAAATGTTGACTTTTCCTATATTTTTAGTTTTATATACCACTTAATTCACCTATTTTTTAAAATCCTACATTTGGCTATAATACTGTTTAGATAACAAAAGTTTTAGTAATATGTGAAAAAAAAAAAAAACACAACACCAGTATTGATTACTGAAATATTTTTTGTTACTTTTTGGTCATCTCATCTTAGTGCTCCTTTTCATGTCTTCAGTGTCTTATGATTAACAGCAAGATAAAGGCAAACCGTATAATAAGATCTTTTGAAAATTAGAGTTAACATGTTAAAAATTAACATACATTTATTTTCTCAAATATATAATGAGGCATATCTCTGGAAATGTGGTTTATTATTTCAAAATATAGATGGAAAGTAGAGTCTTGTGTGTAGCAAGTTATATATATATAATATATATTATATTTATTATATATAATATATATATTATATATATTATATATAATATATATAATATATATATTATATATATATATATGCTTTCTTTCCTTTTGTCATAAATCAAATCTGAATGTCAGACATTACTTAGTGTGTGACTAAGGGATGCCCAGGGACCCTATTATTTTAAGACATGCATACCCTTAAAGGAATTCTAGCCAGGTACGGTGGCACACACCTGTTATCCAAACATTGAGAGGCTGAAACCAGGGAACGTTTGAGTTCATAGGTTTGAGACTACCCTGGGCAACATACCAGCTATCCGGGAAGCTGAGGCTAGGGATCACTTGACACTGTGGGTTCAGGACTACCCTGGACAACACAGCGAGACCTAGTCTCTGAAAAAAAAAAAAAAAAAATCTGTCATAGCTTACACAAAGACAAAGGAGGCAGATTCTAGTACAAAAGAGCTCTTAGAGAATTAGTCTGCATACCTACCCATTTTCTATAGGGGGAGGAAGGCTACAGAAATGTGACAGTGGCCCCACAGCAAAGCTGCAAACGAAAACCAAGGAGACCAGTCAGACCTACCATCTGCTGATGGCTGGCCTCATCAAGGAACCTCTCTACCAAAAAAAACAGGTATGGGAGTAGGGTTTACTAAGCCAAAGACCTTAAACACAAGGCAAATTAGCAACAAAATGGGACAGAAAACAGAAAGAAGGTGACAGCCATCAAAAATGAGGAGGCACCGATACAAGCCAAATGAGCTTGGACTGGCCTCAGAATGCAAAGTTAGTGCTGGAAATCTAAGCATCATGGTCTACCATGTCCTAAGAAAGCATATCTTCACCTAGGATAAAGACATAGCTCCAGAAAAGAAAAGAGGTCAATCGACCAGAAGGAGTGTGGTGTGTGTGTGTGTGTGTGTGTGTGTGTGTGTGTGTGTTTGTTTGGAGGGGGGGGGTATTCCCATCAGGAGCAACAATCAGACATTGTATGAAATCCAAAAATAAAATATAGTATTTTTTTAAATGATGTAAAAATTTGAGGTTATCTCACATTATTAAAAAAAAAAATCAGTGTACATATCAAGAGAAAGAAGAAATGCTAGTCTCAATAAAACTCCACACATTATCTAAGGCCCCTTATGGGCAAATGCTTATCCAACAGTGTTAGCCCAAAGCAGGGCAACTGATGTCAAAAGCTTGCCATAATCTTAAAGTGCCTTCCAAATGGAACCATAGAAGAGGGATTCTAGCAGGTACTAACGTGGTGGGAAGAAGGGGATACCACAAGAAAATAGCTGCCATTTTAAGTCTCCCCAGGCATCTCTCACCAGATGTCTCTTTCTAGTGTCTGCATTCTTTTTGTCCATGTATCATCTTCCAAGTTCCCTCAAGTTTCTGGATGTAGTCAAAGCTGTAAAAGCAAGAGTCCCAGAGTTCATCAGTTTTTTGTGTTTTTCAGCATCACCAAGTCACTTAGGTCTTCTCCTAGTTTCTAGTAACTCCCCTGATCTGGAAATCTGGTTTGTGGCACTTGGGGATTTGGAGTCCAATGTGCCTGTATAGAAGTATGGATGGGAAGGCATGTTCACTGTACTGCAGTGCTCTTCTTAACACAAGAACAAATATGGGTAATCTTTAAACTTTCCAAAAGACTGAGAATGTTAAATTTCTATACAGGGCTAAATAAAACTTCAGTACATATAATAAATATTTATCAGGCCCCTAAACATAGCCTGACACCATTCCTATTAAGATTCTCTGACCACAAGAAATAGTACATCAATCATAGTTCATTTTTTGACAATGTGTAGTTTCTTAAATCTTGAATCGTTTTAAAAATTCAGTTGATCAAGCAATTTGTTCAACTTTTCTCTAGAAATTGTAATAGATGGGTGAGGTTTTACCCCCATATATCTGGGAACAAGCAGATCTATTTGGCACCATCTTCAGCAGGGAATTGTCATATACAGCATACAAACATTATGTATAATTAATTTTCACTCTAGTTTAATGATAATGTCTCCTTACAATATTGTAAATTTTCCAAAGTGTGAAATGATCATTTTAAGGTGTTCCTATTTCTCTACTTTTTATTGTTATAGTTGAAATCCTAGTTTCCTTGTGAAAAATAGAAAAATTACTACATAGTAATTTTTTAGACATTGTAAACTATTAACTGGGTCCTGTTCCCTAAGATCCTGGAATTATTCCTCTGTAGTCACTCCCTTACAGACTATATCACAGTTTCAAGGTCAAATTTCTAGACCATTTTATATATTTTATTATTCTTCACAGCTGCTATATTTCAAAAGAGAAATAAAATTCTTTATCCTTCCAACCTTCAACTTTCTTCTATTACTAATCTAAGTTGTCAACTTCCTCTCTTTTCCTTCTGTCCACTCACCTCAGATAAGATCCCTTTGCCACACCCATCCCCTATCATCACTGACCTTTAAAGCTGTGGACTCCCTTAAATGGTTAGATTATAGTTAGATACATTTCCCTGCTTATGTTAAACCAATCTAAAATGCTTATTTCTCCCAGTCAAATGTAATCCCTCATGCACTCCTGTATTTCCTTCTATTTTTTACTTCTCTTTGCTATTCACATTAATATTTTTTTAGAAAATACTGATTTTTCCATCTTCTATGTACAGCCTTGCCTGCAATATGCTGTCATCTATTTCATCCATTTACTAAAATGTTCTCTGCAGGGTTGACTATTAATTATACTTCCTATTGTCTGGTTCAGTGGTCTATTTCTTATTTATCTGAACACATTTGTATAATGTACATGGTTTTACTATGACATTCTTAAAAGTCTTCCCTTTAGTAGAACTTTCTACAAGACTGCTCATAAATTCATTTGTTGAACAATATGATTAGTCTTTTTATTTGGCTTGTTTCTTCAATGCTGATGTGTTCTTCCTGGCAATTTATTTCTATTTTACCTTGTTTCCTGCTGTAATTTTGAACTATATATAATTATATTCAAACTATATATAATTAAATAATATAATATAATCTATATAATATGATCTATATAATATAATAATATAACTGAACTATATATAATTATATTCAAATATAATTTAAATGATAAAATTTCACAAATATAAGTAGCTAATTTAACGTCATCAGCATTAGAGATAATGATGGCAATGGTGGTGGTGATAATGCTGATGATGCTTCTGACACTTTCCATCAAATTCTACCAGATGCACATCTGTAGTTGAAGAAGTAGGATGTGTAACTCATTGTAATGAGTAAAACAACTCTGGAGGGGAGTAAGAGAATTTCAGAAGATCTTTATAGGTTTTGGACTTGTGTTAACTAGTCTAACGAGTAATGGTCAAGAATATGGGTTGTAAGCTCTAAGGAGAGAGATACAATCTATGACTGAGTACCTTAGTACACACAATCTAGAAGGAAGGAATACTGGACTCAAGTTGAAACTCCAGTTGAAAGTAAGTAGTCACTCTTATGACCTGAAGAGGGATACAATTGGTATTTTGTATTTGTAGAATGATCTTATTTTCTTTTTCTATTCTTAGACATAACTACATGTGGTCTTGCTCCTATTTTTGTGTCCTTTCATTAAGGTCATCAGCAAACTTGTTGGATCAAGGTGCTTTCTGTAGGATTGTTTATATTCAACAATGAATATTAATCCCTTCGCTGTGAGTGACAGTCCTGACAAATTCATGGCCTTTTTGCTAGCCAAATCTCATTTAGAGGAGACTGTTTTTGTCTTTCTCAGCAATGATGGTAGTGATGCCAATAAAGAATGACATTTTGTGTTTGATTGTGCCAGTACTCTCTTAAATACCTATACATTCTCAATCAATTCATCCTCACAATACTTTGAAGTAGAAATTATAAAGTTTCCATTTTACAAATGAAGGTATTAAGACACTGGAAGAAGAAGAAACCTAAGAAAGTAACAATTCTCATCATTTGTAGAGACCAGATATATCAGTTACTTCTTCTATACCAGTGCATAGCTTTCCAAGTAAACTTGGCTCAGTAGACTTTATCACCAAACCATTAACTTACTTATGATTGATTCTCACAGACATAGTGCAATCCAATACCCTGTCTTCTGTGCACACTGTATCCTTTATTCCCTCCTACACCTCTGCTACCAACCTAATCTGCTTTTCTCTGCTTGAGAACCTGGAAGGGCAGGAGAGTTCAGTTATTTTGGAGCAAATATTTAGCTAATATAATGATGCTGGACACTAAGAAATCTCTTTCTCTCTCTACTTATATGCCACACTTGTGCTTCATATTTTACATAGGTTCTTAGAAGATTTTCCAGTAGTCAATCAAGTGTGTTTGGCTGAATTTTGATTATTCTGTTTAATCCACAACTCAGTGGTTCTTTTCCCTTCATTTCTGCTTCCTTGGTATTGTACTCCCTAGTAAACCTCTATATAAACTTTCACCCCAGATTGCATTTTTTTTTTAAAAACTGGACACTCTTGTCCAAACTAAAAAAAAAAAAATCTACATGAAGTGTTGCTGTGTCCTACTTGCTAATCCACTATATCATGAAATCTTGGCTTTATGAGAAAATGATCCTCAGTTGGAGTCTGGGTCTTGCCACTAACAAGCACTGTGACCTTGAGCATTTATCTTTCTTACACTGTCTTAAAAATTGGGCATACTTACTTACCCCCTAATCAAGAAGGATATGGATTTTCATGTTTGTTGGGACTAGTGCACTCTCTGCTACTAACAATTTATAAATGTTATTTTCACTATCATAATTAATTCCCCTCAAGACCTGCTCCTCTTTTGTTACCTTGTGTGGTAGTGTTATCACCATCTCTAACCTACTCACATATTAAACAAATTGTAAGGGACTCACTGATGCTTCCATCTTCCTCAATTTATTCTCTCTCCCAAAATTTCAACACATAATTGCTCTATAAGCTGTTTGTTTTCCCTTTTAAATTTCTCCTCTACTGTTTTTCCCACTAATTATGCTATTTTTACTTTGATTACCTTAGTTCAGGACTTTCCAACTTCTCACCATAATTTTCCGTAGTAGCGTACCTAATGGCCTTCCCTGCTTACTCACATCACAATTATCTTTTACTTTTCCATGAGTCTTTTAAAATGTGATGTTATTTTAACTCTAATAATACTGCATTGAAGTTGATTATTTTTCATGGCTTACAAGGGTTTTTCAAGCACTATTGACATTTTGTTGTGGATAAATACTCATTGTGGTGATGATGGTAGTAAGGAGGGAGATACTGTATTTTTCATTGTAGGACACTTAGCAGAATCTGTGAGTTATATACAGTAGATGGCAGTAGCACCCTCTCTGTAGTTATGACAATAAAAACTGTCTCCAGACTTGCTAAATGTCCCCTGAAGGGAAAATTGGTCTTGATGGAGACCACTGCTCTAAATTGTCTATCTTCTTCTAACAGAGGATGGTGTTTTATTAACACCAAGCACCATGTTGGGAATATGATAATGTTCAGAAATTATTTTTGAGTAAATGAAAGAGTGAGTTACCCCACTAAGTTTTCATTTTAAAGATAAAGTTTCACCTTACCTTTCATTTGTACTCACATGCTTCTCAGCCTCTACTCTAGATGTTTGTTTTCCCCATTATCCTGTGTGTTTCCCTTATATTCTGTTGTACGACATCTACTCTTTATTCAATTATATATCTGCAGAATTAGTGGAATGTATTTAATTTTCAGTCAATTCTTATTCAGTAAATTTAATTGCTAAGTTATATCTGTAAATTACTCTATATATTCAGATCATGTGTTTTTCTAATTTTTAAAAAAAGAGTGAGAAGCATTATACAATTATCACAAAATAATGCTATAGTCTTACTAAGTTATAACTAGTTAGTTTTATACTTTTATATATACTCTATTTGATCACATTATAATGATTACATAATCTAAAACATATTATTGCTATACAATAACTATTGTGTGCTCTGATAGCATGTAGAACTTTCCCTCTGTGGCACTTATGCCAACTCTAACAATTAATTATACATTTAATTGCTTTATATCTTCCTCTAATTTATGTGAGAAATAAGTGTGAAGACAGAGAGAGTGACGCCTCTTTTGTTTTGCTTCCTAAGTGTGGAACAGAGAACCTTGTGTAGAGTACATATACATTAATTGCAAATCCTTGTCAAATGAATGAATGAATGTGTGAAACAAATTAATGCTGCTGCTAAATGAAATGGAAAACTTATGTACTTGCAAAATTTGGCTCGATACATGTTATCATGGTTTACTGATTGATAGGATGCAGAAGCCTTTCATCCTATATTATATTATACAATTTCAGGAAGTTTCATCTTTGTCAAATTAGTGAAAAAGTAATTTGCCCCTCTAAATCATTTCACAAAATAGAGAATTTGAGGCTGTCATAAGTTAATACAGATGTTTGATATCCCAGACTTGCAATCTCCTGTAGTTCAGCATGTTCATTTTTTTCCAGTACTAATGAATTAGCCCACAATCTTAATTGACATATTGACCTTGAAAACTCCAGAAAATGATCTCATCAGCCAGCTTCATTATCTATGGCTTTATTAGCCAAGGAAATTTGACAATAAAACATAAAACAATCATAATTAATCTACATGGTGATGCTATAAATTATACTTTTATCAAATAAAAATAACCACTGAAATCCCTAACAGAATTTCATAAGAATATTTTGGTCTCATATTCTAAATATAAAATAAATAGCTTTGTTCTGTTATTGTCTGAAACTGCTTATTAACCAATATTATTTGTCTTAAAAATGAGTGCTTTGGAACCATTTCAGAGAGCAGAATTTTATCTAAAACCCTAAATTTCTTATCTTTTGAGGAATTTCTCACATCAGAAGAGAGCAGCATGCTATTTTAAAGAATATTAAAACTAAAAGGAGAAAAAGTCTCTCTGCTCATACACATTACTGCATGTTTTCTTTCCTTACCATTGGATTCCTGTGGCTCCCAATAGGGATCCCAATTTTGGAATATGCAGTAGACATCTGTACTATTGAAGCTAAAGCTCAAAATTGTTCAAGAGAAGCTGAGATATGGCCTTTCATATGACAAGAAATTGGAAGCAAAGAAATCATAGTAAACAACCTACAATAAATGACCTCTAATGGAAGTATGCCATATCTTTTTATTAACTGACTTAGAATGTTCTGATGGGAATATTATGCCAAAACAAATTTGAAAGTGATCCTAACCACAAGCAGTCATATTAGGCACCTGTTGACGATTCTACACCATGCACAGCTTAATGAAAAAGACAATCATCTCCTGCAAAATAGTATGTTCCAAATAGAGAGTAAAAATTACAAAAGTAATAAATTGCCCTTTCAACTTAATAGCTACCAGTATTTATGTGGGCATTTTATTTTAGCTGAAAGCATCTTTATTATATATGTTTCCATTCCTTTTTAGCTTGTAGCAAGTGCACAAGTATTTCCCAGGACATAAAATGCACTACTATTATGTTTATATCCATTGCCAGTAGAGTTAAATCTGCATTCCTAAATTACTGGTCAGCTCTTTATGTGGCTTTCAAACCTTACTCCCACTTGTCCCTTTGTTTCTGTTATATGAGCTGTCCACATATGGAAGTGCCCACACTGCCCAATCACACAGTGTTTAAGCTGGTGCTCTTTTCTCTGCCTGAAATAAAGACCCCGCTGGTCCCTCTGGAACACTCCTGCAAGACTTTAAAATCTCAAGTGCACACTGTTTCACTGTGTCTTCAGGAACTTTACCAGGTCTACTCAGATACTCCTTCCTCTTACTGTTTCATTGGTTTGCAGAACCCCTCCTTTCACTCTAGGTGAGGTTATTATAGTGTGACTGCAAGAATGATGGACACAATAGTGACATCTGTATCAGTACTGTTTATATTGCATTTAGAAAATATTTTTAGTTTTTGGCTATTGCAGAAGAGCATTGATCAGTGGAGCATGTTCAGAGAAGAAAATGATCTTAAAGTCATTACATCATAACTTCCATTTCTGTAATTTCTGTAATTTTAATTTAGGAATAATAATAGCTTATATTGTTATAAAACTGAAATACAATAAATAAAATGCTGGATAAACATGAAAAATTATTTTTTTTATAATTTGTTTTATAATTTCTTTATGTTTCATGATTATTTACCAACTTCCTTCCTATTTGCTGCCCAATGTCTTTAAAAGAGAGGCTCTTCTGCAAGTGTTTCTTCTGTTCATGAACTATAAATGAAATTAGTATTTTCTATCCTTCATGTATTAATTTTTATTTTATCTCATTGATTAGAATATAATCTGCTTCATGGCAGGAATTTGTGAAGTGATTTTCCTATACTCTTCAGTACTACTGCAGTAATGCTCATTAATTCTAAGCACAAAGCATGAAGTTTATGAAGGGATATGAAGAATAATTGCAGAAATTCAGTTCTAATAAGAATGTTATGTTGTTCTTTTAAATACCTAAATGACCATCATGATGATGACCAGTATGTGTATTCTGTGTGACTCCAAATGGTAGTATAAAGAAAGTGTAGATGAGATGATAGATTTCATATAAGTATTGGGAAGACTCTAAAAAATTTCAAATTCACTGACACTGACAATTTCAAAAAGATGCTATAAAAATATTCAAAAAACCTAGCTGACTGAAACAAATAAAAAATAATCTATATGAATGATTAAAGGTGAAAATAATGAATAGGGCATATAGTAAATATATAGTATTTATATATTTAGTTAATATATAGTAAATATTAAAGTTTAATCTTATCTTTCTAGATCTACCTCTTTTAATAACCAAATAATTTATTTATATATAAATTTCATATCTTTGTAATTTCTGTGATTCACCCCATCTAGATCTACTTTTACAGTATCCACCAAAGTATTTTGAATGCCAACATACATATATGAAAATAGGTATTTCCTTAAAATATTTTACACTGAATGTATTCTCCCTGTGCACTATTCCTCTCTCCCTTCTCTTTCTCTCTTTTTCCTACTCTACTCTCTATTTAATTCCCTGAGCTATATCAGATAGATAGATAAAGAGATGATAGATAGATGATAGATGATAGATAGATGATAGATAGATTCTAATCCCTTACTAGAGGATATAAAATTATTAAGTTTACTTCTTAACATAAATGTCATTAGTAAAATTATACATGGATACTTTGAAGTACCATGGAGACTTTTTCTAGAATTTAATGTTACAAGGAAAGTAAAGAAATAGACTTTCTAGTGAGGAAACAATGGGATCATCATTGTTACTTTTCAGAGGCCTTTCTTTAATATTTTCCCACACTGAAAGTGAGGCTAGATTAAATATCTAAGACAGTTTAATTTTGACATAATGATCAGAAATACATTGGTTACCAGATATATTGCAATATTTTTTAACCCTATTATATAGTTATGCATTATAGTTATGTATTATAATTATTTGGATTTTTTTTTTTAATACAAACGCTTAGGTCCAGCTCTGATGAATTACATCAGTAGAGATGAGACTCATGCTTCTTTAAAAGTCCTCCAGTTACTCTGGTATGTATTCAGTGTTGAGAACTAGGGACATAAAGCTCAAGCCACTAACGTTATTTATCAACAAATTTGAAAATTAAAAAAGAATGGCAATAATAAAGATACAAGAAGTTTGAGAAATTGATTTTCTTTTAGTCTGGCAAAATGTATAGGGTATGATAATGATTTGAGGAGTGGAAACTAAGAAGAGAGTATTGTAGGCAATGGCAGTACAGGGTCTTCGTAACTGCTGGTGGTCATTGACTCAGAGCAAAATATCTCTTTCTCACTTTTCTCGCTGCTTGTGCCTCACACAGAGGCAAAAAGGGTCCATATCTGCCTGAACTCTCTCATTGTTATTCATTGGTCCAAGGAAGCTGAGACGGGCATCTCAGTTTATTTAATCAGTGGTTCTCTACAAGAAGGTTAGGAATCATCTCTGTGTATCAGAACTGATATGTAGCAACGTCCATCAGAAGAGATTAGTAAGCTTCTGTCAGGATAGACGCCACGGGGTAGAATGAAACCTGAAGCTAGGTTAAGTAATTGGGTTCTTGTTCAATAAAAGTGCTTGTTTGTGCTGTGTAATGAAAGATCTTTGGTGCAAGGGATGTCTGAATCCAAATACCCTTCGGATTTTCTGATGGATAAAGAGATAAGGTGAAAGGGATTTAATTTAGAACTATTGAAAAACTTTAAAGAGATTAGAAAAATTGGTAAGAACACTTTCTTTTTTAAAATAAGGATTCCTTGTTACTTATCAAGACCAGTTATTTTTTTTTTAATCGACAATAAAACTTTTATCTTGGTGGTGTTTTGTTGCACCCCTCCCCCTTTATTTTCTTTCTGTTTGCCATCATTAACTGACCTTTCACATTTAGGTTATAAGGAAAATAATAGAAAATTTAGGAAGCGATAACACTTTTAGCTTTTTGCTGGCATTGTTGAATGGACAAACCACACAGCTTCCTTCTATAAAGGAAGCTGATTCTATAAAGTTAACACTCACTGAAGTGTCTAAAGTTCAGTTAAAAAGATAAAAATTTAAATCATTGTTTAAAGAAAATACTTAAACAAATATCCAATTCAGAAAATTCATATGAGCTGTCAGAGTAGTTTGGATGTGGAGCAGTAGGTGGAATTGTGTCAAATATATTATTTTCAACTATAAATTTGTTCATGCCTTAGGGTTTTTATGACATTGTCTTGTCTCAGCTAATTTTAGTAAGTGATCATTTGAATCTACTTTCTTTGAGGTTATAATTCTATTAGAGAAATACGAAACAGAAAAAGTTAATTTTCAATTTCCCTTATGTTATGAAATACATTTGAAATAAAAGGCTTTCTTTCAGCAAATAAATGACAGGGGCTCACAACTCAAAGGTGGGACATTCATGATTCAGAGGGGGACAAAAATTCCTTGACTGAACAGGATCTGTATTTGAACTCCTTGCACTACACATAACATTCAGAATGTTTTGATTTTTGGTGAAAATCACTTACTTTTTGCCTTGAACCCTTAACTTCACATCTATATGTTAAGTTCTCTAAACTCCCCTTCATAGTGATGGACTAATTCACATTTCATCTATCCCTATTCTTTCCTTAGGCTTCCCCCTCCTCTCCTCTGTTTATATGTAACAGACTAATACCATGTTGTGTGAATCCGTTCTAACAAATAGATGCTTGTTGAAATTAGCTTTTTCCTGTGATTGCCTAGTAAGCCACATGGAACAGCAGAGTCAACAAGTAAGAACACTCGGTTAAAGGCAAGTTAAACATAAATTTTGCGTGTAAGTCTTGGCAGCTCTGGAGCATTTGAAAGATGCAGTTTCTTTCAGTCAAGGTTCAAAGACACACCAGATGCATAGTGGCACTGAAGAAGGGAGTGTCTCCTGATGAAAACCATTGCTCTCTGCCTCTGGGTGTAATGTAAGGAGCTGAGTTAGCCATACATTTAAACAGATACAAATGTCTTCTAGTGACTCACCCTCCTTTTAAAAAAAATATCAGGATTCGGACCTTCCCATTTATCCCTAAATGAGGAAGAAGACCTCCATTTTCCCTAACTCTTGACTTCATTTTGGAGCTGACAGGTTTAAACAAGATGAGAATCAGATTGCCTCTGTCTATCTCATTCTTTCAGCTCCAACCCACAACTAATTAACACAGTTGTAAGAGAAAGAAAAAGCCTCCTTGAGGTAGTATCTTTTTCTCTATCTTTTACTGGTACCAATCTTAGGAGGGTAGGTGGTCATTTTGACATATTACTAGGGAAGGTTTCACACACAAATGCCCTGATATGTATGCTAATTTGTAATTAATTCAAACCACTTTTGTTTTTTTACCTTTTTATGTGATGCACAGAAGTTGATAAACATCACGCCATAGAAATGCTATCCATAAAAACAAAAACAAAACAAAAACACAGTATGTACACAAATTCATGCGCATAGTTTCTTTAGCTGATCTGCCCTATAATATATGATTTCCTTAGTCTGATTGTTCTTTTGATATGTTTCTTTGGGGAAACTGCCTGCAACAAAGTGCTACCTTTCATCTGTTATAACTAGTTCCCCTCAGTGAGGGGTTTTGTCTCCTCTTAACTGGATTGTCAACATAGTCTTTTAATATCATTCCTTCTAATCTGGTAGATGTCTTATTTTCTCTTGTTGGCCAGGTTTCCTGCTCATAACCCTTTATTTTCTCTTCCTTACCAAACCAGTTTTGTTCTTTATCTGGACCCTCATGGTTGTTCATGACTAAGATCAACATACATGATATCTATGTTTCAGTACAAGAGTTTCTTGTCTCTACTTAAGCTATATACATGAAGTATGCTGGTATGACCATGACATTTAGTCACTATGGATAACTTTTGTCATCTATCTAGATTTATTGTAATTTGATTCATTAATCATGCAAATGCCATTTTGCCCATTGTCCTTTTTTCTGTCATTCTTATCTTCTTCCTTTTATAGTATACACATAATTACTTCCATAGCAGTGACAATGTCTTATTAATTTCTGTTTTCCTCTCCTTGTGCTTGTGTACCATTGAAAATGAACAATATCTTATGATATATTTATTAACGTGCATATTTGCATTATAAGAACTACATTCATATAAATAAAGTCCAGCTTTTTACTTAGACTCAATACTTTAATACTTTGTAGATACAGTTAGTGGTTTAAGTCATTATTATAGAGAAAACATAGTCATTTCCTTAGAATTTTAAAGGCCCGTGTAGATTATTATGTAAAAATTACTGAGGTTGTATTAGATACCTTTTACAGATGAACACATATTCTGTCAAGAAGATAAACCAACATCTATTTTTAAATCTGAAAATTTTCCTTTTTCTTGCTGGTAATAATGGGTAACACTTTAGCCTCCCATTTTTTAGTCAAAAGTGGAACAGGGTTATTTATCATGCATTGATTTGTTGTCTGTGAACTTACAAAGGTGGTTTGGCTATTTACAGTCAGTGTTTGGATGTTATATACATTCAGAGTTGTAGATGAGGATTGTTAGATGAAATCCCTTGGGAATTCTTAGATATGAGACCAAAGGTGTCTATTGTGCAAATGACTGTAGTTGCAGAAGAAGGATGATGTGGAAGGATGCAAGGTGGCTTTAAACAAAAAGGATTTGTGATTCAGTGGATGTCATAGAATCAAATTTGAGAATTCTTATTTAGCAAGCATCATTGTATTTTGAAATGCTTTCACTTTGCTGTGAAACAATATTTGACCTAGTGTTCCATAGTGTGCTAGAATGTTCTATACTTAAGTATTTGTACGTTGGAAAAATGAGAAAATAACAGTTCTATAGTCATCCTTTATTAGATTTAGTTTCTGTCAAATACATTTAGTGTTTATTGAGTTTATTATGAAGAATATTCATTTTCTGTTACAACTAAAATAATATTCAATTCATTTACTGAGAGTGTAGAGTAAAAGTAATAAACAAATTTGTGTGCCTGTATTCTGTATACAGTTCAAAACAATATAGTCCACTTGCATGGAGTGAGGTAGTTCTATAATTCATGTCAAATTGCTGCAAATTATCTATTTATAGTTTTCTAATCTTTAATAAAAAGCAAAACTGCTGCTACTTTTTTCATTATATAATTTTCTTGAAAATTTGATTATATTACCAATTCAAATAAAAGTAATTAATATTATTAAGACTAATTTATTGAGTTAGTGAAAATAAAGCACTTAGCAAATGATAGCCAAAAATCAAACAAACAGTGAATGATTCTTATTGCTATCAATATTATTTATATTTTCTTGACTGAATAGTATAGTACGTAGCTTATTAAACAGATTCCTTGTTAATAAGCATTGCTCCTAAAAATCAAGTTGAATTTTATTTGACTTTTTCAGTCAGAATATTTCTGATTCAAATTATTTGCTACAAATATAAATGTGTCTTGATGATTAAAAAAATACGACATGCTATATATAAGCACATTATTAAAATCATTCTTTTTGATGATTCACTCTTTGTTCTAGTGTATCATTACTCTAATTTCTTATTTAGTTATTATTTTTCCATTCTGTTATAAGTGATAATATAGAGGTCCCTTCTTTCAAGGAACATGTAAAACATTAAATTAAAAATCAATAGGAATCTGTTTCCATTTCTCTTCTTATGATATGTTATTAATTATGAATTTGAACTTTATAGCGATTCTTATGCTAAGTTCCCTAAGTCTGATCACTGCTGGGTAAACAGGTAAAATTGAATTCTTTAGTCTTCACTTTGAAGAAATAACCTTATTAAGCCACATCTTGAAGTGTAACCTTCACAAAACCAACTAAATCTTATGCTTCACCAGATATCTATTGGTATTAAGTTCCATTCTTGTCCCCTCTCTGCTATAAATACAGGACTAAAAGCACAAGAATTCTGCTTTTTCATATCCCATCAGGATCGATTCTCTACCAGTGACACTTATAAGAGATTTGGAAGACTACTTGGTCTTACAGTAAAAGGCATATATGTAGGTTTCAACAGTTATAAATATTACATTAGCTTCCAGCTTTCCCCGGTGAACCATCTGCTTGTTATTAGAAATGGCTGTGACCTTAAGGGATTGGTTTCTACAAAACTATTGAAGACCTTACCTGACACTCCTCCACTGCATTGAGTGCTTTTGTCAGAACTTAATATTAAATATTAAAGCACCTATATTAAATCATTTGCTTTTTGAAGTACCTTGCACATTTTTTATTCCCTAATTGACCACTGACTGACACACTACACTTACCCTTAGATATTTAACAACAACATAGTTACATTTTGTTGTGCTTGATCTGGTTGATTAAAGGTATCCTGGACTCCTATGTAAACCTCCATCCCCAAACTGGGAGAATTACAAAAACTTAGACATAATTTTAACATTTCCAAATTTAATCATTTATTTACTTAATTAAAATATTTTGGACCTTTTCTGTATGTGAGGTCTATAGATTTTTTTTTGTATCACTTACTTTAATTACCTTATTTGCCTAATTCAGAACTTCAGAGCTATTTTTGAAATATTTTCTTTTTGTTGTCCTAATCAGAACATTAAACCATGTTTTCTAATTATCAGACTGATTATCATTACCTTAGTGTAGATTAAACACTACTGTATTAAAGGTATTGATACTTTTCACACATCAAAGTCAGAATCATTTTCATTTTATTTTGCCTTGTATCTAAATCATTACATTTATTTATTAAAAATCTAGCATAGCAAAATCTTTCTATTTTTCTCATTGCCATTACACTAACCACTTCTACTAAAAAAGTACAAATGCAAGTCTAATAACAAATTATGCCAAAATATCTGGACTTCACAGATAATGTGGACTTTTGGTGAATATGCCAATAAAAATGTCAGTTATTATCAGAAGTGATACAGTAAAGGAGCAGAAAATAATAAAAATGTGGCAAAGAACTAAAAAGTCACTTCTTCAAAGAGGAAATACAAATGGCCAACAGGCACACAAAAAAACTGCTCAACATCACTAGCAATCAGAGAAATGCAAATCAAAACTAAAATGAGTTACCACTTCACACCAGCAAAAATGGCCCATATCCAAAAAACAGGCAGCAACAAATGCTGGTGGGGATGTGGAGAGAAAAGAACACTCTTACATTGTTGGTGGGAATTGGTCTAGCCACTGTGGAAAGCAGTGTGAAGGACCCTCAAACTAATGAAAATGAAACTACCATTCGACCCAGCAATTGCTCTTTGGGAATCTACCCAAAGGATAATACCTCAATGTGGGTACAAATGGACACTTATACTTGGATGTTTTTGGCAGCACTATTTATAATTGTAAGGACATGAAAGCAACCCAAATGTCTCAAAACAGATGAATGGATGAAAAAGATGTGGTATGTGTATATATATATATATATATATATATATATATATATATATATATATATATATGCATATATATATATATATATGGTGTGTGTACATATATATATACAAACAATGAAATATTACTCATGAATTAAAAATGACAAATTTGATGATTTTATGCTAACATGGATGTACCTAGAAGAAATCATATATGCAGAAACAAGTCAGGAAGGAAAAGAATCCAAGTGGTTTCACTGATATATATGGGACATAGGAAAAACAAATAAAAGGACAGGAGGAAAAGTCAAAACAAGCTAAAAAACAAAATGAAGTTCACAACTTGGGGGGAGGTAAGGGAAGAACAATCAGAGCCCTGGGGTTTACAAAGATGTGAAATAATGATCTAAATAATAAAGTATTTATAAAAAGAATAATAAAAAGATATACAAATAAAAAAATAAGTTGAAATGTTTACCAAAAATGTATTAACATTCCTTAAGTCAAATGACATGTTCAGTAGTATCTTTATGAATCAATGAAACCAATGAAGACTTGAACACCATGCATTTATTCTAAATATTTTCCAGTATCTGGAATATAGTAGATACTCATTGAATATTTATTGAATGACTGAATAAATGACATAAATATAGTATCCAAGGAAAATGATAACTTAATCATACTTTAAAATGATCAGACTAATCTGGATTATTTCTTGTGTAATATCAGAAAACATATTACTGTAGTACTATTTGTACAAGTATATTTGCTTGTAATATCTGTCTCTTATTGCATACTGATTTACACTGTTCTGCTTCTCTATATCTTACTCTTAGTATAGAACATAACAGATTCTCGTTTTATGGATGAAGATACTAGGCTAATCATATATGAAGAAAAGGTAACAAAATTAAGGACATTTGCTGTGAGATGGGAAGGTAAATAGCTTGGTGATTAAAATATATATCTTTAAAATTTAAAAATGAAAATTTTATATATGAAGGGCTATTGAACTTGTTTGATATTACATCTATGTGTTGTATATGGGCCAATAGGTGGGAGTTTTGGAAACAGAGAATTATGAAGCATGAGATTGAATGTTATTAGATTCATTCTTAGATTTGCAGAGGCTATTTTATTAAATACTTAATAACCATATGAAGGAGATATCGTATTTACATTTTACAACTGTATTAATGAAGATTATACTAGCTTCCAATGCAGACACAAATTATTATAATATAGCTAAGTATATAATTATAAGAATGCTGATACTTAACTGAAGTTTATTATTATGTCTCAAATGTCAGGAAGCCTCCTGAATGGTATTTTAGAGACCTGGCACCTTCCTGTTCTAGCATTTCTTACTTCTATAGTGTCAGGGTCCTGATACTCAGTTAATTGTGGGAATAAAATAGAAGATGTGTTGGCAAACTGATAAGCAGCACAAACCATTCTAACATATTGTTTTTTTTAAATTGATTGCACATATATACATGTATATGTGTGTCTATCTATCTATCTATCTATCTATCTATCTATCTATCTATCTATCTATCTATCTATCTATCTATCTATCTATCTATCTATCTATCTATCTATCTATCATCTACATATATAATTTTTGACATCATTGTCTACACCAGGTTCTCCAACCAGTTTATCACCCCTGAACCATCTTTTGTGGTCATCCCTCCCCCAACTTTACCCCCTCCTCTCTTGCTCTATAACTCAGCTCTGCTGAGAGTTAGTTTTAAAATGTTCTTGTCCCTTTGTTTGTTTGTTTTCCCTATATACCACATATAAGTGAGAGCATCCAGTATCTCTCTTTTACTTTCTGGCTTATTTCTGCTAACATGATTCCTTCTACCTCCATCTATGTTGCTGCGAATGACATAATTTTGTCTTATTTGATTGATGACTAATATTCCATCATGTTACATATATCACAACTTTCTGATCCATTCATCTGTTGGTTGTTTTCATACCCTGGCTATTGTAAATAGTGCTGCAATAATCATCCAGGTAGAGGTACACATGTCCTTTTGAATAAATAAGGTTTTGTATCCATTGGGTATATTCCCAGAAGTAGGGTTTTCAGTAGTTTCAGGGTCCTCGACACAGATTCCCATAGTGGTTGGACTAGTTTGCATTCTCACCAGCAGTGTAAAAGTGTTCCTTTCTCTCCATATCCATGCTATCACTTGTTACTGCCTGTTCTTTTCTAATATGGATCATTCTTACTGATGTAAGATGGTATCTCATTGTGGTTTTGATTTGCATTTCCCTGATTATTCGTGATGTTGAGCATTTTGTCATATGCCTGTTTGACATTTGTATTTCTTCTTTTGAGAAGTATCTTTGCGGTTCTTTGCCCCCCCCCCTTTTCTGATTGGGCATTTTGTGATGTTTTTGTAAAGTTGTGTGAGTTCTTTGTGAATCTTCGTTATCAGTTTCTTATCACTTGTGTGGAGGGCAAATTTTTTTTCACATTCAGCTGGGTTCCTTTTTATTTTAGTTAATGTCTCTATTGCCATACCGAAGCATTTTAATTTGATATAGTTCCAGCTGTTTATATTTTCCTTCTTGTTTTTTTTTTTTTTTTTTTTTTTTTTTTTTTTTTTTTTTTTTTTTTTTTTTTTTTTTTTTTTTTTTTTTTTTTTTTTTTTTTTTTTTTTTTTTTTTTTTTTTTTTTTTTTTTTTTTTTTTTTTTTTTTTTTTTTTTTTTTTTTTTTTTTTTTTTTTTTTTTTTTTTTTTTTTTTTCAGTTGCGTCTATGTATTTTATGTTGCAGGTCTTACATCCAAGTCTTTTATCCATTTTGAGTTGATTGTTGTACATGGTTCTAGACTTTTATCCATGAACTAGAATCAATTCTTTGGCATGTAGCAGTCCAATTTTCCCAGCACCATTTGTTGAAGAGACTGTCCTTGTACCATGGTTTTTTTTTTTTTTTTTTTTGCCCCTTTGCCACAGATTAGTTGATCATACAGGCGTGGCTCTATTTCTAGGTCCCCAATTCTGTTCCTTTGGTCTGTGTGTCTGTTTTCATTCCAGCACCTGCTATCTTCACTGCTGTGTCTTTGTACTATAATTTAAAGGCTGGGAGTGCAGTCCCTCCATTCACTCTCCTTTTGGTCAGGAGAGCTTTAGGTATTTGTGATTTTTTTTATTATTCCATATAAATTTCAATAGTATTTTTTCTATTTCTTTAAAGAATGTCATTGAAATTTGTATTGGAATTGCATTGAATCTGTAGATTGCTTTTGGGTGAATGGCTGTTTTGATGATGTTGATTCTTCTAATCCATGAGAGGGAATGTCTTTCCATTTCATTGTCTTCTATTTCTTTTAATGATGTTTTGTAGTTCTCTCTGTATAGGTCTTTCACATTTCATTGTTAAGTTTATTACCAGGTATTTAGTTTCTGTTGGTACAATGGTAAATGGAGTGGTTTTCCCAATTTCTTCTTCAGATTGATTTCTTAAGAAGGCAACTGATTTTTGTGTATTGATTTTATAACCAGTTATTTTACTGAATGAATTTATTATTTTAATTAGTTTTTCTGTAGAGTTTTTAGGATCCTCTATATAAATTGCCATGTCACCTGCAAACAATGATGATTTTACTTCCTCTTTATCAATTTGGATTTCTTTTATGTTCTTCTCTTGCCTTATTGCTCTAGTGAGGACTTATATTAAAGTATATATATGTAAAGTTAAAGTATTATATTAAAAATCCGTGATTAGGGCTGCGCATGGTGGCACATGCTTGTAAGCGGCAGCCTAGGAAGCCATGGCCGGGGCTAGGGATCGTGGTTCGAGTCCTGCTGGGGGCATGGAGTGAGACCTAGCCCCCAAAAAATAGCTGGGTGTGGTGGTGTGCACCTGTAATCCCAGCTCCCTGGGAAGCTGAGACTGGGGACTGCTTGAGTCTGTGGTATCCTGGTCAACGTGAGGTTGCACAGGCAAAAATAGCAAGACCTAGTCTCAAAAAACAAAACAAAACAAAACAAAACATGAAAACATGATGAGAGTGGATAACCTTGCCTTATAGGATGATGATAGCTGTGGGTTTGTCATTTATTTCTTTTATTTTGTTAAGGTACATTTTTAGCTCATTAATTTCAAGGACCTTCATCATAAATGGATGTTGAACTTTGTTGAATGCTCTCTCATCATCTATTGATATGATCATGTGGTTTTATTTCTCTTTTTGTTGATGTGTTGGCTTACATTCATTGATTTTCAGATTTTTGAACTATCCTTGTTTCACTTGGGATAAATCCACTTGGTCATGGTTTATTACCTTCTTGATGCATTGTTGCATTCTATTTGCAGGATTTTGTTGAGATTTTTTTGTGTCTGTGTTCATTAGGGGTATTGGCCTATAGGTTTCTTTCTTTGTGTTATCTTTGCTTGGTTTTGGTATTATTGTGATGTTAGCATCATAGAATGCATTTGGTAGTGTTCCTGATTCTTTTATTTTTTGAAAGAGTTTTTGTAAGATATACATACACCAGTTTTTCTATGAATGTCTGGCAAACTCATTTGTAAGTCTATCTGGTCCAGAGCTTTTGTTTTACTGTTTCAATTTAACTGTTTGGAATTGGTTTATATAGGCTTTTTATGTCTTCTTTTTCCAGATTAGAATGGATATATGCTTCTATAAATTTGTCCATTTCATCAAGGTTATTGAACTTGTTTTCATATAGATGTCCATAGTCAATCTCTAATTATCCTCTGAATTTCTCCTTTGTTGTAATTTCTCTTTCATTTATGATCTATTTATTTCCATTTTCTCCCTTCTTTGTGAGCCTGGCTAGAGGTTTATCTACTTTGTTCATCTTTTCCATCTTTTCAAAGAACTAGTTTTTTTGTTTTATTGATCTTTTCTATTGTCTTCTTTGTTTCTATTTCATTTATTTCTGCTTGGATTTTGATTATCTTCTTCCTTCTACTTGCTTTTGGATTTTTCTATTGTTCTTTCTCTAGTTCTCTCATATGTGAAAGTAAGTTGTTTCTTTGGGTATTTTCTTGTTTCTTGATATGGGACTGTCTTGTTTATGTATGTTTATATATACATATCTATCTATCTATCTATCTATCTATCTATCTATCTATCTATCTATCTATCTATCTATCTATCTATCTATCTATCTATCTATCTATCTATCTATCTATCTATCTATCTATCTATCTATCTATCTATCTATCTATCTATCTATCTATCTATCTATCTATCTATCTATCTATCTATCTATCATCTGTCTATCTAATCTATCTATCTTTGCCACTGCTTTTGCAGTACCCCATAAATTCTGGAAGGCTGTGTCCTCATTGACATTCATCTCAAAATATTTCTTAATTTCTACTTTGATTTTCTCATTAATCTACTCTTTTCCAATAGAGATGGCTTCAGTCTGCATGAAATGGGAGGTTTGCAGTTCTTTTCATGGTTGATTTCTAGTTTGATACCTTTATGGTCAGAGAAAATAGATGATAATCTATTAATTATCTATCAATTAATCTTCATGAATATTTTGATGCTGGTCTTGTGGCCCAGTACATGATCAATTCTAGAGAATGATCCATGTGCACTTGAGAAAAATGTGTATTCAGTTTTTGAGGGGTGCAGTGTCTTATAGATCTATTAGGTCCATTTGGTCTAAATGTTCATTTGGAGTTACTGTATCCTTGTTTATTTTTTGTTTTGTTGATCAATCTCTGGGTGAGAGTGGGCATTTAGTCTCCATATGTATTTTCTCTAATGTCTTTTTCCAAAGACATTAGCAACTCTCTGATGTATTTTGGTGCTCCTTAATTTGGTGCATATATATTAATGAGTGTTATGTCTTCCTGGTGTATTGATTCCTTGATCACTATATAGTGGCCATATGTGTCCCTTGTTACATTTTTAGTTTGAAGTCTATTTTGTCAGATAAAAATATGATTGTACCTGCCTTCTTTTGGGGTTCATTTGCTTGTAGGATTGTTTCCCAACCCTGTACTTTCAACCTATGTTTATCGTTAGCAGTTAGGTATGTTTCCTGGAGACAGCAGAAGGCTGAGTCCTGTGTTTTAATCCAGTCTGTTACTCTTTGTCTTTTTAATGGTGAATATAGTTCATTGACATTTAGGGTGATTATTGATATTTGGTGAACATACTTGTCATTTTGTTCATTCTTTTGTTGTTCTATTCATTACCTTGCTAAGTTCTTCTTGTTTGTTCCTCTGTTGATTTAAAATTTTGTTTTGTTTGTTTTGTTTTTTGAGATTAGGTCTCATTATTTTTGCCCATTGAACTGCAGGCTCACCTTGCCCGGGGTACTACAGACTCAAGCAATCCCCAGTCTCAGCTTTCCAGGTAGCTGGGATTACAGACACACGCCACCAATCCCAGCTATTTTTGGGGGACTAGGTCTTACTGCATGCCCCCAGCTGGACTCGAATTGCGATCCCTAGCCCCAGGCGTGGCTTCTTAATCTGCTGCTTACAAGCATGGGCCACCATGCCGGCCTTTGTTGTTGTTGACTTAAAGTTTAAAGTTTTTTGTAATGTATCTTGAAAGAGGGGGCTGGTTAGTAGAAGTAATTTCTGAAGACTTTGTCTGAGAAGGCCCATATTTTCCCCTCATAGATGAATGAGAGCTTTGCAGGATAAAGTCTCCTTGGGTGACTTTTTTTTTCTTGGATTTCTATGTTGCCTCATTCTCTTCTTGCCTGAAGTGTTTCTTTCAAGAAGTCTGATATGAACCTAATAGGCTTTCCCTTATAGGTTATCTGTTTCTTGCTTCTTGCAACTTCATTATATCCTCTTTGTCTTAGATTTTTTTGAAATTTTACTACTATGTGTCTTGCAGTAGTTTTGGTTTCATTGTAGTAATTTGGTGTTCTTCAAGCTTCCTGTATCTCTAATTTTGTTCCTTGCATCACATTTGGGAAGTTCTCTTCAATTTTTTCCTTGTACAGTTTCTCAGCTCCTTTGTCTCGCCTCTCTCCTTCCAGTATTATTCCATAATTCTAATGTTTCCTTTTCTCATGGTGCCAGATAGTTCTTGGAGTGTTTTTCAGTCTTCTTCCTTTGCACCTCTCCTTCCTTTTCTTTTTGGAGTCTTTTGCTTCTGAGTCTTGAAGAATACTGATGCATTCTTCCACTTCTTCTTTACTTTCTTCATGGATTTTGTTAAGTTTCTCCATTTATTTTTAAGTTTTATTCATTCTTTTGTTGATTTTTTTATACTTATCATTCTTTTCTTTCTTGCCTTTTCTTATAGATATCTCTGTGTTTGCATTTCCTTCTCTGCCTTTTCTCTTAAATCTTTTAGTGTTTGTATTTCCTTCTCTGCCTGTTCTCTTATATTTTTCAGTGTTTTCCATATGGTGACCCTGAATTCTTTTTTAGTCAGGTTGAAATAGTCTTCTGTGTTCATGCTATTGATTTCAATGGGCTAACTCTCTTTCTGTGGTGTATTATTCCCTGGAACAATTGTTTGATCATTCCTGATTTTCTTTCCATCCCATAGTTTCCCTTTGGGCTTGTTCTGCCCATGATACCCTTGTAACCCACTAATATCAGTCAGCATGATTACTTGTCG